>CM019214.1:120244011-120328707 GCA_009741485.1 Malurus cyaneus samueli
ATCTTTTTTTATCCATCTCTGCCTGTGTTGTTCTGCCTCATTTCCGTGCAAAAATAAATAAAAAGAACAACCAAAAAACCAAAAAACAAAAAAAAAAAACCAGCCTGGCCTGGAACATTTTCAGGGATCCAGGGGCAGCCACAGCTTCTCTGGGCACCCTGTGCCAGGGCTGCCCACCCTCACAGGGAACAATTCCTTCCCAATATCCCATCCATCCCTGCCCTCTGGCAGTGGAAGCCATTCCCTGTGTCCTGTCCCTCCATCCCTTGTCCCCAGTCCCTCTCCAGCTCTCCTGGAGCCCCTTTAGGCCCTGGAAGGGGCTCTGAGCTCTCCCTGGATCCTTCTCCTCTCCAGGTGAGCACCCCCAGCTCTCCCCTGGCTCCAGAGGGGCTCCAGCCCTTGGATCATCTCCGTGGCCACTCTGGACTCTCTCCAGCAGTTCCAGGTCCTGCTGATTTTAAGTTCCCCTGAGCTGGACTCAGCTCTGCAGGTGGGATCTCACCTGAGCAGAGTTGGGGGTATAAATTCAGGAGTTTTCCCCTCCAAATCCATGGACTGAAGTCCCACGTTCCTGCCCAGCCCCATTTCTTTAACAGAACTTCCCTTTAGCCTCTTTTGGCACCTTCCAGTTCAGTTTTCCCTCACAGTTGTCTCTTTCCCACAAAGTAATTCCGTGTTCTCCGTCTGCCTCTGCAGCTCCTCCTGGGCTGTTCCTGCCTCCACGAGTCCACCATGGAATGGGGGTCCTGGAAACAGGGAAAAACCTTCCTAGTGAGAAGGGAAAAAAGGATCTTTGGGAGGGTAAAGTTGATGGATCACATGAAGAAAAAGGAATAGAGATCCCTGGAGGATTTGTAGCCGTTTCTAATCCATAAAGTGATCTCCAAACCCTGAACAATTCCCACCTGGAGAACAGCAGGAACAGAGTGCCAGGCACTGCTATTTCCCCTCTCAGCATCCAAATCTGATTCATTGTGGCCCCAAATCTGAGTAAAATCTCTGGGAAATCAAAGCCGCATATCTCAGCCTGCACCTTGGCACATGGGGACGATGCTGCAGGTTTATGGTGGCTTGGAAAGGGGATTTTACATCCATTAGGATTTCCCTCTGGAAAACACCCCCCAAAAGGGCTGAGAACTCACTGTGGGTTGATATCAGTGGATGGAGAAACAGAGTTTTGTTTTCCAGGGCTTTGGGATCACACAGGCAGAGGGACGAGGATGAAGTTTATTTATGGGGTTGTTTCCCACTGGCATTGGATGGGATGATGGAATGGCATTTCCAGAGATACAGAATTTTTTTAAAAAAAATTTGGCTTCACCCTCAAAAGAGGAGGTAGGTGAATGTTTAGTTTAAACCCTAAAACCATATGAACATGAACCCAAGCCCCACCAAAGAGATGCAGCCAGGGTTTCCCACATTCATGTGTGTCCCAGCAGAGCCTTGACTCCTCCTTTCTGTCTTTCACACAGCGGACAGAACAAAACTCCGCAAAAAAAACCCTTTTGAAGGGCTTTTTCTTTCCTGGGAATGCATGGAGTGAAGCTGTGCTGGGTGGAGGTGACTTTGAGCTGAGGGTCGCTCTTGGGAGCTCCATGCACTGCCCAGCTGTAAAATGGGGATATCACGTTGCAAATAAGGAAAAAAAAAAAAAAAAACAAAAAAGGTTTATTTTTGACAAACGGGGCCTCGTTAAGGTTCCTGGAGAGGTCTGAGTTCAAACCCCCGGCCCAGCCCCAGGGGGAGGCAGGAGGGCAGAGCAGAGCCTTGAAATAAAGCAGGAGTGCTGGTGAAGCATCTCGGATTTCCAGCCGGGGCTTTTTACAGCCAGGGCCGGGCGTTGCAGCAGAGCCCCAGAGCAGCCAAATTAATCAGGCTAATGAAGAACCCCGGGCTGCTGGAGGCCTTGGTGTGCGTTAGCCCTAATTAAGGGTTAAATCCAACAATTCTGCCAAATGCTGAGGTGCCAGCTCTCTCCTCTGGAGCATGGATTAACCCAACAAGTGGTGGGGAGAGAGCAAAAGACAGCCCTGGGATGGGAGGGATGGGAATGAGGATGGGAAGTGGATGGATGGGATGGATGGGATGGGATGGGATGGGATGGGATGGGATGGGTATGGGATGGATGGGAATGGATGGATGAGGATGGGAGGGGAATGGTATGGGATGGAATGGGGAATGGATGAGGGGCTCTGGCTGCTGCTGGGCACAGAGGAGATGCCCAGGGATGGTGGGATCACCAACACCCACAGCTGAGGACCGGGAATAAACCTGGGTTAATGCAGGAGGGGGAGATCGATCCCAAACCAGCAATCGGCTAAGAATCAATTAATCGACCCTTTCGTGTCCAAGCGCTTTCCCCTGGGCTGAAGGAATGCGCAGAGCCCACAAAATCTGGAAATTTTTGGAGGGCAAAAAAAAGTCGTGATGGAAAGGCCAAAGGCCTTGGAACCAAGGCAGGAAATTTTCATGGTTTGATAGAAACTAAATCCAAACCCAAACCAAACCAAACCCAAAACCATTCCACCATGGAGTGGCCACCAGGATTGGTTTGTCACCCAACTATGCCTGAGCTGCAGTTCTGTCCCAGAGGGTGACTCAGGGGGGATATCTCCATGAAATGTGCCTGAATCACATTTGTATATATTTATATATATATAATAATTTAATAATAAACTTATAGAAATTTATGTATTCTTTTATATATCTCTATATATCCACCAATACTTACATACCATTATAGGTATATTGTAATAGACTTTATAATAAGTAATTTTGTATACTGTTTAATATTATATATATATTTATATGTATTGTACATACATTTTATATATATATTTTATATATTAATAATATTTTTCCTGCATCACAGGCAAAATACTCACATTTTAAGGCAGGAAGGACACACGTAAAGAGTGAATCCTTTTCCCTGCAGGGATCTTGATTTGACCCAAGGGAAGGAGTTACCTGAACCCAAAATGCTCTTCAGTGTCAGACCCACAAGTGGGTTGGGACCAGCAGCACCATCGAGCTCCTTCTCACCCTGATGGAGGCTCACAGAGCTGCCCTTGCTTTAGACCAGGCTCATCTGCTGGCCTAACCATGGAAAGCTGCATTGCAGGAATTAATTGGACTTTGTTAATTAGCCAGGAGGAAGTTTACCCTGGCCAGTCACTGCAGCAGAGAGGGAATTCATTAAACAGCCCCATTGCCAAGCACAAGGCTGAATTAGCGAGTCAAAGAAGATTTTCATTTTTAATTGTGTTTTCTTTGTGTTTTTGCCAGGAAAAATGTCCATGCATGTCCTTTCCAGCAGAGGCAGGCCTCGGCCTGCCCAGATTTTGGTTCTTGGCTTTAAATCCGAGAGATTTATCAATTCCCATGTGACACAGTGACATCCAAAGCAGGAACAGGGAATTGGGGATGATCCTGCGCCTTGCTGCCCAGTGGGGTTTGCAGGGAAAGGCAGAACGCTCTGCTTCAAAGCAGAGAGCAGCAAGTGGGATTTTTTTTGCTTTCTCCTTGTTCTTCATGTGGGTTCCAGATCCCTTTCCTAGGAAAACATGGCACAGGCGCCGGACCGGGAGAGTCCCAGTTCATTCCAGCCACAGTCAAGCTGTCCTGTTCTGGGCACTGCTTGTTCACCTACCTCATCCCAAACCTTATCCCAGGAAGCTGCTTCATCCCAACCATCTTGAGAAAATCTCTTTTAATCCAAACCATCTCCCCAGGAACTGATTTATCCGCACACTTTCTCCCAGATCTGCTTATCCAACTATCTCTCAGGTCTGCCTTGTACCCAGTCCATCCCCAGGATCTGCCTCATCCAAATCAATCTCCCAGGATCTGCTCAATCCAAAAGCATCTCCGGATCTGCCTCATCCCAAATCATCTTCCCAGGATCGCCGCATCCAAATCATCTCCCAGGATCTGCCTCATCCCAAATCATCTCCCAGGATCTGCCTCATCCCAAATCATCTCCCGGGATCTGCCTCAACCCAAATCTTCTCCCAGTAGCTGCTTTATCCCAATCCACCTCCCAGGATCTGCTTTATCCCAAACCTTGTCCCAGGAACTGATTTATCCCAAACTTTCTCCCAGGAACTGCTTTATCCCAGTCCATCTCCCAGGAGCTGCCCCACCCTGAGGAAGATGTGTGTTAATTTAGAGATTTAATATTTGGGTTGGATGGCCAGTGCTCCTCTTCCCTCATGCTGGGAGAGCCAGCACAGGTCTCAGCATGTGCATCCCACAGGCTGCTCGATCCCTGGGCTTTGGGAATGTTCTCCTGGCAGAAAACACCTCCCACCTGCTCAGGGAAGTGCTGGAAATGTCGTTCTTGATTCCAGAAATCAAATAAATCAGCAAATGATGGTAAAAGGAAAATATCCCAGGCTTGAACACCTTGCTCTGGGACTGGGGTGAGGTGGAATTCCTGCTTGGAATATCTTCATTGGAATACCCACCTTGGAATACTGACCTTGGAATTCCTGCCTTGAAATATCTTTCATGCGAATCCTCCCTTGGAATACCTGTCTTGGAATACTTTTCTTGGAATCTGTTCATTGGAATACCTGCCTTGGAATTCTGGTCCGTTGGAACTGTTCATGAGATATTCTCCTTGAATCTCTTCATAGATATCTGTATTCTGGAATTCCTGGCCTTGGAACTTCTTCATTGGAATATGCTGTGTTATTGATGGGACTGAATTGTGTCTGCTCAGACAGGGATGCACACACGTGATGTGGGAATGAGGGAAAGCCTTGGGTGGTTCATTCCCTGCACTTCCAGGGTTGTCAAAGGTGGATGGACCTTTAAAACCTGGGAAAACTCCCCTGTGCCACAGGGCAATGAAAAGACCGTAAATTTCCATTTAAAGATCTTCAATAAACAACAAAAATGCGGTAATCATGCCCCAGTTAAAAAAAATTATGATATGAAATCATTTGCTGAGCGTGGCTGTGTTGTACCAGATCCCAAATGTGGTTTTGGCATTCAGGATTTCCTACGGGAATTTGGATGGATATTTTATTCCCTTTGCAGTGAAACACTCAGTTGGGATGGCTTTGTTTAAATGTTAAAAGAGGTTAGGAGCTTGGAGCAGCTCATCCCCTCTGGATTCAGCTCATCCTCAAACACCACATTTTAAAACCCCACAATTTCCATTTCCAAAGTCACAGGAGATGGGAAAAAGAGGAGAAAAACGAGGTTTTGGCTCTTGGGGCTCACTTCTGCTGTGTCCAAGAGAGGGATTTGGGATGAAGAGGGATTTGGGATGATGTTCTCCATTTGAAGGGCTGCACTGCCATCTCCAGGTCTGTCTGCACAGCCGTGGCTGCAGCTCCAGCCTCATTCCCTTCACTGGAATTACCCACTTAGCCGCTGGATTTTTAATGCTGGGAAAACCATGAAAATATTTCTGTTGAATATATATTTTTACTAAAATCCCTCTTATCTTCTTTTACCTGTAAGGATTAGCACCAGAAATCTCCAGCCAGGAATTTTTGATCAGTATTGTGGGTGCTCACAGACATGATGGGATATAGGGGTGCTCCATCAGACTGCTCCCAGCCCTTTCTGCATCCCCCAAATCTTAGAGAAAAGTATTCAATTTTTTAGGAAAATTGGGTTTTTTTCCAGTGATTTTTCTTTTCATTCTGCGGGCAGAAGGTCCTGGGAGTATGGGGAGACTGTGTATTCGCTGTCCCCGCTAATGCACCACCTAATCCTGGTGTACCCCAGTGTCACCCATCCTGTTCCGCTCCAGATGGGCCTCTCTGCCAAACACTGGAGTGCGACCCAAAACTTTGGAATCCAGAGCTGCAGCACCCCGGGATACCCATGGCACGGACCGCGCTTGGAGCGGAGAAAATCGGCTTCAGGGACTCGGTCCCAAAAATTCCTCTGCCGGTAAATCTACCAGAGCTGGGTGGGTTTCTGTTCTTCCCGGGGACCGAGTGAGGTGTGGATCAGCTTCTAAAGGGGCAGGGTGTCAGAAATCCCGGGAATTGAGGTGCTGGGAATGTAGCAGGTCAGATCCACTGGGGAGCTCTGGTTTATTCCCACCCTGTGGCCATTGGGTGCTGCAGGAACTGCGCGCGAGGCCTGAAAAGCCCCAAATCACCCTAAAAATGGGCTGAGTGCCCAAGGCAGGTTGTGCTGGATTTAAGCTCAAGAGAGTGCCTGGATTAGTGCCTCTCATCTCATTCCAGGGTCTCTCCCTTCCCAGCAGGTGCCCAAACATTTATTCCTGCCCGGTTCCATACCAACCTCCTGCAGGGCATTCCCTGCTGTGCACACAGCTGGGACCCCACAGATGTCCCAAAATATGCCAACCCCGCGGCACATTGGAGAGTCTCCTGAGCTTTTTGTCTTCATTACTGAGATGAAGCTGTGACCCTACAGGTTGTGGATGAACATTCCGCCTGGTGGCTTTAGGGCTTCACCTGCAACACTCAGGCCCTGCTTTGAGGGAAATCCTTGTGGAGATGAGCTGGAGATCATCTCAACCTGGTGCCAGGTGAGCACAGGCCATGGAGAGAGGGGAAGCTCAGCACAGGCACCTGGGAGGGGGATTTGTAATACCAGACTGGCAGATCTACAAATACCCCATAACCTTCCCCAGGGTTCATTTAATTCCCTCCTGTCCTTTAACCAGGCTGGTACCAAGGCCATGGGGAGGTGACAACGGGTTCCCATGTCCCTGTGTGGTCCTTGTGCCTGTGCTCAGGGGTCATTGGTTTTCCATGTGCATCAATCCTAGAATAGGGTGGAAAGACCATTGAAACTCTCTGTATCCCCATAACAGGACACCTCGTCCACTGTCCCACGGTGCTCCAAGCCCCATCCAGCCTGGCCTTGGACACTGCCAGGATGGGGCACCCCCAGCTTCTCGTGGTAAATATGCAGGGCCTCCCCACTCTAAATCCATGGGATTATTTCCCTCAAAACTCACCAGAGGGATTTTTGGGAAGAGATTCAGTATCCCAGGATAATCCATTTCTCAAGGTCTGAGTCCCACCCCAGCTCCCCTTTCCATGTTCTGTCAGGTCCCCATCTCTAATCCCAATGTCACTGCTCACAGGAATCTGGCTGTTGGGGTCAAGGAGAGGCTGTCCCGGGTGATCAGGAGCTCCAGGCACAGGGAACCCCATGGAAAACCCTCCCTCCAAAGCCAGGAATCCCACTGTCCCCACATTTCCTGCTCTGCATTCCACAGACACTCAGACACCAGGAGCAGGAATGGGATTAACGGGCATGTCCACTGACTAAAAAAAATAATGGAAAAAAAACTGAATATTGGCACAGAACCACTGCTATTGATGTCAAACTCCCTGGAAAACTCCAGCAGGGAATAGCCTGACAGGGAATAACGCAGTAGGGAATAGCCCAGTAGGGAATATCCCGACAGGGAATAACCCTACAGGGAACATTTCAACAGGGAATGTCCTGGTAGGGAATAGCCCAGGAGGAAATATCCTGACAGGGCATATCCCAACAGGGAACATCTCGACAGGGAATAACCGGATAGGGAATGGCCCAGCAGGGAATGGCCCTACAGGGAATATCCCGACAGGGAATAGCCCGGCAAGGAATAGCCTGACAGGGAATATCCCAACAGGGAATATCACAACAGGGAATATCACAACAGGGAGCAGCCAAACAGTGGAATACTACGAGGGAATATCCCGGCAGGGAATATCCCATCAGGGAATATCCTGACAGGGAATAGCCCAGTAGGGAATATCCCAGCAGGGAATATCCCGACAGAGAATATCACGACAGGGAATATCCCAACAGGGAATATCATGACAGGGAATAGCCCAGCAGGGAATATCATGACAGGGAATTACCCAGCAGGAATATCAACAGGGAATTCCAACAGGAATATTATGACAGGAATAGCCCAGCAGGATACCCAGAGGAATATCCTGGCAGGAGCTCCCTGCCAGGGACAGGCCCCAGGAGACTCTGCCTGTGCGGAGCTCTGCTCTCCACTCAGCAGCTCCAAGGGTTCCCACTTGGATTCCCGAGGGAAAACTCACGGAATTCTGTCCATGCCCTCCCTCCACACCCTGTCTGCACCTCAGTGCAAGGGACCTGAAACAAAAACATGAAATACAGGAGGACTGTTTCTCCCCCAAACTCGCCTTTCATCCCTGGGTTTGGATCCGGGAATTTTTCTGGGCTGCCTGTTCCACCTGAGGCATAAATACACAGAATAAATTGACAGAATAAATACATAATAACACATAGAATAAATACATATAAAAAATAAACTGAATACAGATAGCAAATGCATATAGTAAATACCTAATAACACACACTATAAATGCACATAATATATATAATCTAATAAAGATAGTAGATGCCCATAATATATAAATAAATACATATAAAAACACATATAAAAACTACATCTAATCAATACCTTCAATGCAGATAGTAAATGCATGTAATATATAAAATGAATGCATATAATAAATACATACAATAAATACAATTAAAAATACATAATAATAGAAAATAAATGCCTATAAAAATATAATAAATACAAGCAATAAATACATAGCAATACATGCAATAAATGCATGCAGTAAACACATATAATACATGTAATACACACAAATAATAAATAACTATAATAAATCTAATATCAGAGTAAATGCAGACAATATATAAAATAAATGCATGCAATAAATACAAATAGTAAAATACATATAATGAAATTTAATACAGATAGCACATGCATATAGAAAATAATAGTAACACATATAAATATATATAGATATAATGAAGATAATAAATGCATATAAAATATTAAATAGATAGATATAATAAAACATATAATAAATACAATAAAATCCTATAATAAATACATAATAACATATAATAAATGGATATTGTAAACACATAATATTACTAAATACATATAATACATCCAAAATGCATATAATAAATACATAAAATGAACACATATAATAAATACTAAAAAGGACACATATAAATACATAATAATA
Source organism: Malurus cyaneus samueli (assembly GCA_009741485.1). Taxonomy (NCBI): domain Eukaryota; kingdom Metazoa; phylum Chordata; class Aves; order Passeriformes; family Maluridae; genus Malurus; species Malurus cyaneus. The sequence continues at coordinate 120,253,032 of CM019214.1, forward strand.
GATATAAAAATATATCAAGGAGATATTGGGGCATAAATACACCCAATTTCACTCTATAATTATATAATTCTACACACTTATATATTTTATAATATATATGTATATATAGAGGGATACATCCAGGCTGGCTCCACAAGTGGAAACTCATCAAGCTCTACTCACAGATAATGATTTCTATTCTGATTTTTCTTTATCAAGCTCAGGGAAAACAATTAAAACTTCTCCCTAATAATAATGATAGAAAAAAAATAAAAAAAAAAAAAACCAACAACAAACCCTGCAAGAAATCTGAGCCCACATTTAATCTGCAGTCTTCAAAAGTTTCTTGGAAAGCTTAATTAAATGGGAATTCATCTGTGCATTGGCTCTGCCTTGTAAAGCCTGATAATGCCGGAGTCTTAATTAAAAAAACGAATGCAGCTTTTGGTTTTTATTCTGCCACTTCAAGAGGAAAAAGCGCCAGGCAGGGCTGTCAATAGAGCTGAGAGGCGCCTCGGCCCCACATTGATTTTTTTGGGCTTAAACTCCCACTGTCAGCTCTGGGGATCATATTGAAATTATTCCTGATTTATTTATTTCGTGGCTCTCAGCAGGGAAAGGAAGCGGCACCGGAGGGGTTTGAGTGCCTGGAAAGGTTTCATCCCAAATATTTCATCCCAAAGCTGCGACCCCGGGGTGAGCACCTCCTGTGGTGAAGGATATTGGATCCTGCACCTCCTGCCTCCATCTGGAGTTTCCCAATAACCTTCAAAAACAACTCCAGGCCAGGGATGGGCTCCTTCCCCTTCAAATCTGGGTTGTTTTTGTGGAAAATTGGAGATTAACATTCTCCTGACTCACTGGAGGTGTTCTTGTTGGGTTCCTTTCCAAATCAGGGTTATTTTTATGGAAAATTTGAGATGAACGTTCTCCTGACGCTCTGAGGATGTTCTTGCTGGGTTCAGAGGGGCTTTTTCCTCTCCTTCCCATCATTTCCCATCCCTCATCCCCAAATATCACCAGTGCTGATGGAACCTGGAAATGCCCCCAGCACTTCGTGCCCTGTTCCTCTCCAACACCTCAGCTTGGTCCTTTCCTTGAACCATTTTGGGGGCAACTTCCCAGAAAACCAGGAATAAAAGCCCATCCCAAGCCCGAGAAGCTCCTTCCAGATGAGCTCTTGGGAAAGAAGTCCTTGGGATGATGCTCTGCTGCCCAAAATTGCCAGAAAAAGGCTGATCTTCCTAAAGATCCTCCTTTGTTCCAGCCCCTGGGGAAGTTCTGGAGAGTCTTAAGTGGATTTGGTGGGTTTAGATAACATCGAGATAACAACGCCAGGGCTCTGGCGGCTTTAAAGCTTCCAGGGAAGAAAAACGTTGACAGGGAGAAAATCAACCTTCTCCCGGAGATATTTTCATGTTTTCCCATCTCCGTCTCCACTGGGATGCTGCACTGCTGCATCACTGCTGGGAGATATAGGGGTTTTTGGGAAAAACCCCATCTGGATATTTTCCTTCCGCCCTTGTGCCGCATTCCAATGGGGAATATGGAAAAGTTGCGCTGACTTTGCTGCTGGATTGGGGCTCCTTCCAGCTCCAGACAGTGATATAAGGATCTCTTTAATGCTAATTAATGCGACGACACAAGGAATTAATTCTGTATTAGGCAAAGCTGTTAATTATCCCCAAATAAAACAAAGGAAAAAAGGGAATCGATGCAGGGAAGAATGACAACTGATCCTTGACTTCCCTCTCTGCATCCTTCCCAACACTCTGTTCTGGGAAAAGCAGCCTTGGGAACACCTTCCTGGCAGCTTGAGGCCTTCAGGTTCCATTTGGAAGGAGAAGGAATTATTTTCTGCCCTTGATGGAGCTTGGCCCAGGGTGAACGGCGTTGTCCTCCTTTATCCCCAGGGAAAATGGCAGATGGGTTTTCCCAGAGAGATTTGTCTGCTCCCAAGGAGGGGGTGGGATTCAGGCTGGGAGCACAAAGCCATGATGGGGGTCTAGCCTTGAAATTCCCATTGCTTGGATTTCCCATTGCTTAGATATTTCCATGGCTCTGAGATTCCCATTCATTTGAAATTCCCATCACTCAGAGATTCCCATTGCTTGGAATTCCCATTGCTTGGATTTCCCATTGCTTTGAGATTCCCATGGCTCTGAGATTCTCATTCATTTGAGATTCCCATGGCTCTGAGATTCCCATTCCTTTGAAATTCCCATTCATTTGAGATTCTCATCACTCTGAGATTCCCATTGCTTGGAATTCCCATTGCTTTAATATTCCCATTGCTTTGGAATTTCCACTCCTTTGAGATTCCCATTACTCTGAGATTCCCATTCCTTTGAGATTCCCATTTCTTGGAATTCTCATTGCTTTGTGTTTCCCATGGCTCTGAGATTCCCATTCCTTTGAGATTCCCATGGCTCTGAGATTTCCATCCAAGAGGGTTACAAAAGCAGTTTCCCTTCTCCGTGACTCAGTTTCCCCACAGGATGCAGTGCCATCAGATTCCTGGGACTCCTCTTTAGCTTCCCAAATATTGATTAAAATAACATCAAAGGTGTGGTTGTGTCTGGAATGCCCCTGACAGGAGAGTGGTCCGTAGGACACAGAATTTGCCTTAGAAAGGAGAAGCAATTCACGTTTTTTTAACTGTTCCCCCTTTATCCCCTGATATTGATTCAGGAATAATGAGACAATGGAGACTTAAAGTTGAATTTTCCTCCGTTTTTTTACTAAACTGAACAGGGGTTGAATACATGAATTTTTCTGGGTGTTTGGGACTCCATGACTTCTGGGATCTGGGGATGTGCCCACCCTCATGGCATGTCCAGCCGCGTTATCCCAAAATTTGGCCGTGACCAAGCCCTTGGTGCTCTACCCCAGGGTTTATCTCCAATGGGGATTTGACACTTTGCAGCTTTCCCTCTTTATGGATTAACCTCATCCAGGTTTTTTCACCTTTCTCATGCCAGGGAAAAGAGCAAAGTGAGCATTTTCCTGCTGGAACATGGGCTGGGATGGATGGATGGACTCCAACAATGAGGAGAGGGAGAGGAGAGGAGAGGAGAGGAGAGGAGAGGAGAGGGAGGAGAGGAGGAGGAGAGGAGGGAGAGGAGAGGAGAGGAGGAGAGAGAGGAGAGGAGAGAGAGGAGAGAGAGGAGAGGGAGAGGAGAGGAGAGGAGAGGAAGGAGAGGGAGGAGGAGAGGCAAGAGGAAGAGGAAGAGAGAGGAAGAGGAGAGGAGAGGGAGGAGAGGAGAGGAGAGGAGAGGAGAGGAGGGAGGAGAGGAAGAGGAGAGGAGAGAGAGGAGAGGAGAGGAGAGGAGAGGAGAGAAGGAGAGGGAGAGGAGAGGAGAGGAGAGGAGAGGAGAGGAGAGAGAGGAGAGGAGAGGAGAGGAGAGGAGAAGGAGGGAGAGGAGAGGAGAGGAGAGGAGAGGAGAGGAGAGGAGAGGAGAGGAGAGAGGGAGTCAGAATCATTCTGCCAGCCTGTCTGTGCCCAGCACATCCCTTTTTCCTTCCTGGTGCTGCCTCCAAACTCTTGATGAGCAAAGCCCAGGGTGAGCAGAGAGCTCTTGGTCACTCTGAAACATTCAGGCTTGCAAAGAACCGCAAAAATTTGGGGCTGTGGCTCCCCCTTGGATATTTTCCTGCTTTTCCGCTTGCCAAATGGTGGGAAAGGCTGTTCTGTACCTTCAGTCGCTCTATCAGGATGGGTTTTAAGCAAAATTTGGTCTAATCCTACCTGGATCTGCCTGGAAGGTGTGGAGCAGCTCTGGGCTCATTCTGCCACCCTGCAGCCCCGAATATTGTGTCCAGAATGAGTTTTTAGGGTTTTATTGATAGACAAGGAGCAGATGGATTCCCTTCCCATGCCCATCCAGGATCCTAGCAGGTGACAGGGAGCACCACCAGCCAAAGGCAGAGGAATCAGTAGGAATGGGGTGATTCAGGCTGTCCTAAACCCCTCCATCCCAAAACCCTGTAAAAACAGGGATGTAACCAGATCATGGGAGGTCAGCTCAGCCCTATGCTTCTCCAGGCTGCTTTTCCCTCCTCTCCCCTTCTCGCAGTGTGTCTCTGCAGGGATTAGAGCCCTTTGACAGTGTCCTCCCCTGTCTGTTTGCTGCAGGAGCCAGATGAGCCTTGCTCTCCCTTCTCCCCTTTCAGTCCCGTTCAGAACATCCCTCAATGGTTTTTCTTTCGCAAAAGGGGCTTTGGGAAAAACCATCTCATGGCTTATTGCTCTGAACTTGTTTGTGTTTTCCCTCTGTCTGTGAGGGCAGTGGGGGAATGAAATCCTGCTCTGCTTCCAGGGAGAAAAATCTGGGGGGTTTGGGCGGCTTCGAGCAGGAGTCGGCGGCTCTGAGGTTGGGAGGATTTGGGGTGGAGCAAAAAGGGGTTCTGAGTCTCCATTGGGATAAGCAGCTTTGGGGAGCCTTAGAGGAGGGAAAATGAAGCAGGCCCAAGCTCCCGGATTCAGAATTAGAGAGGGATGGAGACGAGGAGAGAATAATGCTCCTGATTCTGGCTCGGTGGGGATAAAGGCATTAATAATCCTCCTTTTAGCCAAAAAATGCAGTGAAATTGTGGATAATCCATAACAAAGGGCTGAGCAGGACTAGCAGTCCCCTCCTGTCCCTACAGCCCTTCAACATCCCCTAAAAAGCAGCAGCCTTGCAAGGGTTAAAGAACACCATTGCCAAATTGGCATTAAATGGCGCTAATGTGGGCTAAGTGAGTGTTCGGGGGAACAGAGAGGAGAAAAATGATGTGCCTTGTATTTATAAATAATAAAGGGTAATTTATTAATAATCTGGAATTGAACAAAGAGTCTATGAAGCTTAATTAATTATGACTCGTAAAGTGCTCTGGAGATGATTGGATAAAAGCTGTGACAGACGGGGAAGGTGTTGGGAGGGAAACGATAAAAATCCTGCAGGGAAAGCCCTGGCACCACATCCCGGAGAGCTGGAGGGATGGGCTGCCAGCCCAGGGGGTGTTGGGATCCCCAGGGATGGAGGGTTTGCTGTGGGACTGGAATTGTTCCTTCTCAGCATCTGTGTCACCCCATCCCTTTGGAAGGGTGGCTGATGGGGACGGATGGACCCTGTGGCACAGGAATGGGGTGGGATCCAGGGCTGATCCTGCTGGAAATGGATGGGGATGAGCATCATGAACCAGCAGGACGAGGGTGGGGTTGATGCTTCAGCACTGGAGCCCGGATGAAACAGAAACCGTTACTACAAGGAATCATTTTTTGAGTGAAATGATGCAAAATTGGAAAACGAGTTGTTCCCAGCCTCCTGCTCCCCATTTCTGCTGCTAAAAAGAAGGAGAGGGAGAAAACCTTCTTGACTGTTCAAGGCCTACAGAGGAAGGGAGCAAATAATTCCCACAATTTCTTCCAGCAGCACACTTAGCGCTGGTCTCTGTCTGGAGCTGATTTCTGGGGAAAAGCATCTTTGACAGCCCAAAAATCTTGCCCTGCTCCAATTAGTTCCCTCTCAAGGCTCTAATTTGATTTCTACCCGGAAGAAAACACGATCCCAGACAATCAAAAACACATTAAATCCATTTCATCTGGCCCTGAGTGAGTTCATCTGGTGACACATCCCTCACAAAGACCGTCATGGGTGAGACTGAGCTGAACTTCCCCTCACTTGGGAGCTTGGGGGGTCCTTCCTCACCCACCAACAGCTTCTGCATGTGCCACCCCGGGATGGAGAGGGGCTTTTGAGGTGCTCTAGAGACACTTCATCTCCCCCTTCTAAACCCCATAATTGCATCTTGCAGTCAGGTTTGAAAATGCTCCCTGAGTTTTATTTAATCCTGCACACTTTAAGCCTGGCCTAGCTACTGACTGGGACAAAGCTTACTGGCCTCTGCCTGAAAATTAGTGGGAAAACTGAGTGAGGGAGTTAAAAGCCCCAGAATTATCCCGAAGTGACCCTGTGGGTCATCCTTAGGTAGGGAGAAAGCACAAATGAATGGAGTCAGAAATTAAACCTCTTCCAGCCCCACATGGAAGCACTTTTAGCACTGGAGGAGAGCAGGTCAGCCCCAGCTTTTTAAACCTTTTAGGGGGTGTCAGGATTCAGTTTGGACTGCCCTAAATTTCTCCTCCAGCATCCCATAAAAATCCAGCAGTTTAGGGGCTGAATGTGGTTTTTGTTCCAATTTCTGTCTATTCCTTCCAAAAAAAAAACCCCAAAGATTCCACTCTCTGGCTCGTTGCTGACCCTCCATCACCCCTGTGCTCTTCAGGACCCTTATTTTGCATCCTTTTGTTTCTGTTTTTATTAAAACTTTGAAGGGTTGTTCATTTCTCTCTCTCCAGCAGCCTCCTCCAGGAGAACCCTCCAGAGAAGTGAACAGAGCTGTCAGTGGATGGGGCACAAACAACAATCACTATTGGTGTCACAGCTTTGGAAGCACCCAGAGCTCAACAGGGAAAGTTTGGTGGGGCTGGGAGAGAGCAGAGAAGCTTTGATTTATTCCAGAGAAGGTTTCTTGAAGCTCCAAGCAAGAGGGAATGCTCTGAAACCTCCCAAAACTCCGGGTCCTTTGCCTACACGAGTTCCTAGGTCACAATCATTGACAAAAACCTTGGGGTTTTACACCAAAAAAACCCACTGGAAGCTGCGTCAGGCAGTGTAGGGCTGGTTGGCCATCACAGCTCTGATTTCTGCTATTTTTGTGCTTTCACTGTTTGCTGGAGAAGAAGCTGTGGATGGGATCTGCCTTCCCTCTAACCTTGATTTCTGGAGGAAAATGAGTCTGGGCTTCACAACAATCAGAGTCTGAAAAGCAGCAAAATCTGTGCAAGTTAATGAAGGCCTCGCAATCAGCTGCTGGCAGAAATCCCATTTTTGCACCGAGACGCTGACAAACGACACCCAAAAGTGTTGAAAGGAGGAAAACAAACACAGTGACCCCTCCTCCCCATATTCCTGGGAGAAAACCCCAATTTGGCAAAGGCATCACGTTTCCATCTCCCACCACTCCCGATATCCCAGATTAAAACAAAAAAGTCACTGTTGGAAAAGAGGGGTTTGCAAGTGATTTAATGTCAGCATCCATTTGAATGTGAAATATCCAGGTTGGGATTGATCTGTTGTTTCAATTCCTGGATTTTCTCCATGTTTCCACATTTTCCCCACGCACATCAATGGCTCTGTGACTTCTCCAAGCCTGAACCATCCTGGAGCACTGAGAAACACCCTGGTCTTGGGCTCCTTCATTTTTTTCCCCCTTTTAAATGCTTTTTTAAGAGCCACTGTGTTCTTTCAGAGTCAGATTAACCACGCAATAAATTTGCATAATGTGGATCCATAATGTTTAATCAAAGCCTCTCTGGAAAGCTGTTATTGTCCAGGAGCTCCCATAAATCCTCCCGATCACCTCCAAGTTAAAGACTAAAGCTGCCCGGGGTGTATTGGGCACTAATCACCTGCAACATTGAGCTGAAAGGAAATTATCCTTTTCCTTTCCCTTCCCATTCCGGATGGAAACCAAAACCTCTTCAAGCCCCACATGGAGGCGTTTTTAGCACTGGAGGGGAGTGGGTGACCCCCTGCTGTTTCAACCTTTTAGGGGGTGTCAGGATTCAGTTTGGACTGCCCCAAATTTCCTCTCTAGCATGCCAAGGTTGGGTTATTCATCCCCACCAGGATGAGAAGCAGAGGAGCGTTCCGGCATGCAAGGAAGAGATGGAGAGCTGTGTGTCAAAATCGTTCACACTTGGAAAATCCTAAGACTCAATTAAGTCCTGAGGGGTTTTTTTGCCTTTAAATGAGTCGGGCAAAAAGGCGTGGGAGGGAGGCTGGAGAGTCAGGATGAGCCTGGAGAGCTGATCCAAATCCTTCCCAAAGGGATGTGGCCAGGAAAATCCCTCCCTGGGGCTGCAGGACTGGGGAAATATAGGGATTCCCTTTTAGGGAAACAGGGATGAGCAGAGTGGAGAATTGCCCCACTGATTCCACCTGCATGATGTCCTTGTCCTGACAGTCCTGATGGCCATGGAATGTCTTTCCCAACTGACTGAATTCTCTTGTCTACTCTACTGTCTCCATTGTTTGTCTGCAAATGCTGTTATCAGACGTTGGGATTGTCCATCAGCCCCACACTGGGGCCTCTCTGGAGATCCCATGGGGAGCATCCTCCAGCTGGAACAAAATCCAGAGGTGCCTTGGCTGCTGACACAGTGGGGAAAGGAATCCAAGACGGGAAAGCAGATTAAATTGGGAAATTTAATTCCAAGGGTGGAATGGGAGTGAAATGGAGATGAAAAGCATGGGTGGTTCTGGAGCAGAAGCATTTTCCTGCCTTCCCAAGATTTGAATAAAAAGCATTCATGAAAACCCAACCCATGGGGTGTCCCAATTCCTGTAGGATACCCGATGATGGGACAATCTGGTCCTTGAGAGTGTGTTCACCATTCCAGGAGGGAGACAAATAATGGCAACTTCGGGGAGGTGACATCCCCAAGCCTCTTAGGAGCCTAATTCTGTAACAACATTAATTCAACATAAAGCCCTCATGAATAGGGATCGGGCTAATGCCGGGTTTGGATGTTAGGCAGCTTAGTCTTGCCCATCTTCATTTAACTGAGTGCCTACTCCTGAAAGGCAGCACAGTTCCAGCTTAATTCAGGAATTTCCATGGGGAAAAAACTTTTTTTTTGGCTTTCTCCCCTTTTGCTGCTGGGATTAATTGTCCAGCTTAAACCAGCTGAAGTTTTAATTTTATTTGGCTTTAGGCTCCAAACCCAGATTGATCATTCAATAAAAAGTGGAGAAGGAAATATTCCTTGTTGCACCCAGCTGCAATCCAAGAAGGATTTGAGCTGGAAGAGCAGTAGATCAACAGCAAAATCAGAGGGTTTGGGGTTGCTGAAGCTCCAGAGATCAAATCCAGCTCGTTTGGGATCGTGACTTGGCAAAACCATCTCTCTGCTCTTTTATTTTAGGGGATGGTGTGTGGTTGTCCCATTGCTTTCCTTTGGAGCTACCAAGGCTTGGAATACACCATGGAGCGCATGAACACCTTCCAATATTGGGAGTTCAGGAGAACATGAACATCTTCCAATTCCAGGACAACACAAATAGCTTCCTGTAGCAGGGGATCAGACATCAGGATCCATTCGGGGCCATCCCAGACCTTACAGCAAAGTCCTGCTCTCCACAGGAACACATTTCCATTCTCCATTCCCAGCAGGGAGGCAGATGGATCCCTCTGCTTGGGAATCCTCCTCAGCTGAAGAGCCACCAGCAGACAAGAAAGGGTCAAAAGACCTCAAAAATGGGACTCAATAACAAACCCCATCTAAAAGTGGTTTTCCCCTTATTATTACCTTCAGTATCTTGGTTGATTTGGGAAAAAAAATCCAGGTCAAATGAATAGGCTGAGGATGACGATCCTCAAAATATTCCTGTGCCTGTTTTACTTTCATTTTTTAGAGATTGGCAGCATTTCCCCTTTTCCTGAACTTCCATGGGAGGCACATCCAGCTTGAGCATTCCTGAGGCTGCTGCAGTAGCACCAATTTGGCAGAGAAAGGAAAAGAATGAAAAGCACCTGTCCCATGCTGGAAACACCTGTCCTGCCTCTCTCCGATCCAGAGGGTTGGTTTGGCTCAGCCCCTCCCCTTTCTTTTGCTTTTTCGTTATTTGTGCTTGAATTCTCTTTGGGTCCATGGGTCTCCAGCCCTGCCTGTGGACACCATCATGTCCAGCATGGGGGGACGTTTGGGATGCAACACTCGGGGACATTCACATTTCTCTGGTTTATAAAGGGTTGGTCACCTCCCAGCCCAGGTGGGGAAGAATTCCAGCCAACCTGAGGTCAGGATGATCATCCACCCAGCAGGTTGCTGCTCTGCCCATCTGGGGAATCTTCAAAGGTGCTCTCTCTCACCAGAGGAAGGAACTGCCACTTCTCATCTTTGGTTTTCTCCCTTTTTGCATCAAAATTGGGGTAATATTGAAAACTGGTTGTTTTTCTTCTGCAATAAACTTCCAGAAGTTCTCCTTATGCACAGAATTCCTGCAGGAGATAAAATCCCAGAAATGTTTGGGTCAGAAGGGACCTTAAAACTCATCCAGTGCCACTCTGTGCTATAGGCAGGGACACCTCCCACTGTCCCAGCATGCTCCAAGCCCTGTCCAGCCTGGCCTTGGACACTCCAGGGATCCAGGGGCAGCCACAGCTTCTCTGGGCACCCTGTGCCAGGGCCTCCCCACCCTCACAGGCAACAATTCCTACAATTCCTTCCCAATCTAAACCTTTATTTTCTGTCCATGTGAAGCCATTCCCTGTGTCCTGTCCCTCCATCCCTTGTCCCCAGTCCCTCTCCAGCTCTCCTGGAGCCCCTTTAGGCCCTGGAAGGGGCTCTGAGCTCTCCCTGGATCTTCCTCTTCTCCAGTTGAGCACCCCCAGCTCCCCCAGCCTGGCCCCACAGGATCATTTGCACCCCAAAGTCAGTTCCCTGCATGAAGACTGGGATGCAACAACCCCTTGGATCAGATTCTGGTGCCATCCATGCCATGAGCAGCAACTGGGGGAATTTCAAGGTTGCCTCAATGTAAGCAGGAGCAGATTTCAGCACAGAGTTTCCAAGCGATGCTTTTTCCGATGCTGCCTTAATTACAGAAGCAGGGATATAATTCCGAGTCGGGAGGCAGGAGCGGGAGAAGATGAACAAGCAGTGATAAGGCTCTACCTCAAACACAGATAACCACAAAGATTATCCCGGCAGCCTGGCCGGTCTCAGCGCCCAACTGAAGTCAAATAGATGGCTTAAAGCTGGCCCCAAATTAAAAAAAAAAAAGGTATGTAAGGATTTAAATCTTGAAAGAGCTCATTTCCCAGCCGACCTCCTAATGGAATTCCTGTTAGTTTGGGGAGTGGATCCCACGCTCAGCACAGCACATCCATCACTGCAGCATTAATGCAGAGCTCTGTAATGCATCCAGAGCCTCTGGATAATGGGCCTGCGATGGAATCATCAGGAGTGCGGCCAATTTCTTTCTATAAACAGAAGCTTTTTAGAAGATCGAAAGCAAAGGTCTTCCCTGCCACCCTCTTGACCCTTGGGGCTTTTTTTCTTGTTCCTGTGCTTCCAGGATTGCTGCTCCAGACCCTGATTCACAATCCCAGGGACTGCATCTATCCCTCTGGAAAACGCTGCTTTCTTTTCTTTAAAACACCATTTTGGGGTGGGTTTTAGTGACTCCTCTCCTTAAGGCTTGGGATCTGTCTTCCCTCCTCTCACATGGCTATACCAGGTAAGAGCCAGTAGGGTTTAGGGCACCAGGAAGCCCTTGGAAAACTTCATCTTGTGTAAGAAAAATGCCTTTTTTTCCCCTTAGATTGGCTTTAAAAATGACGCCTCATGGAAGCCCGATTTGCAAACCCATCCAAAATTCACCATCTGACCATCCACGGTGCCTCTGGCCTCCGTCTGATTAGGAGGCAATGATTCAATTTAATAATGCCTAATTCCTAGTGCAATATCAATAAGGAAAACTGCCAATCAGCGGAGCAATTGCGAGCGGCGAGTGCATCTTCCTGCTCGGAGCGGGAGCGGCCCCAATGCCCGGCGAGGGGAGAGAGATTGGGAGCTGATAACATCGGCTCTGACACCGGGTGAGAGCAGAGCCCTCGGCCACAGGGTGGGGGGGCTCAGCTGGACACATCCTAAAGGTTCCTGGGGTGTAATTTAGGGATATTGAAGCAAATTGGCCCCAAAACGTCCTGACCATGGGGGGAAACTCAACCTGTGCTCCTGAGCTGCCATCCAAAATGAGCAGATTTGATAAACCCATCTGTTTTCCAGCAAAGACTGAGCTCCTGTCCTGCTTTCTCCTTGATCCTCCTCAGCATCACCCTCTAAACCTGAGCTGGAGAGCTTGGGCAAGATCAGGGAAGAGGATTTAGGACACATTTTTGGGAGGCACCACCTCTCTTATTGACCTTTCTCTTCTTCCTCTTGATTTGCACCAAGAGAGGGGTGGAGCTCCACAAGCTCAACCTCAGTTTCCTCCACACCTGACCCAGCATCCCGAGAGATTTAAAGGATTTAAAGGCACCTGAGTTATGACAGATGAATGGACTTGGATAAAGAGACCCTCTTCATCTCAAGCAGAAGAAATCCGATATTCCCAGAGGCAAAAGGCTTGCTGAGTTTGATGGATCTAGTTGGATCTGGTGGAGCAAATCCCAGGAGCCTAAAGGTTTAAATGCCTTACAAGTTTAAATATTAAAAAGCACAGATTTATTACACAGAGTGACCTTTAAAACTTGTCTCATTAAACTACATCTCCTGGCCCTTCTGGGCCTCGGTGCCTGCGAAGACAAGGCTGGGAAGTTCAAAGCAATGAGCAAAAATGGTTAAAAATGTCACCATTTCGTGGACTATTCTGTAAAACTTAACTTGAAAAGGGAAAAAAAAAAAACCCAGAGTGTCTAAGTGTCCCCATGGGCTTCTCCAGCCCCTGGAATATTTTCTGTCTCTGTTACTGTTCTTTTCTTTGAGGAGCACCCACAATAAAACCAGGCAAAAAAACATGGACAATTTCATACTGCTCCCATTCCTGCAGAAACCCGCCCCAGGGTTTTTTTGGGGGCACCCAAAGCCAGTCCAAATCCCAGGCTGATGCGTCCATCAGAAAAAAAAAACCAAAAAACCTAAACACATTAAAATGCTTAAATTGCTCCTCTCCAGCTGTGGAGAGGAACACGGACATGATGGAGGCCGGATCCCTCTCCAGGCGCTCCGTGTGCATCCCTAACGCGAATTGAAGGGCACCATCCAATTAGGGACACGCCGGGAGACGGGATGGAATCAGCCACACGGAGGGACGGGATTGCTGCTGCCCCTTCCCATCCCTCGCTCCCCAAATCCCCCTGAATTATGCACGCTGTCTGCTCGGATTAGCCCGACGTGGCGGACCCTCCGCCGGGAGGAGAGTGGCCGAGTGATGCGGGGTGGCAGGGAAGAGCTGCAGGAAAACCCCCGGGACGCCAAAACCTCAGCAAGAGTTTTTAGGAGGAGTTTGGCGGCGTGTTCCTCCTCCCCCGCTGACCTCCCAAACTTCTCAACTTTGCAAGAGGCTTTCAGAGCGTAGAGGTTTTGTCTGAGATGCCAGCCACAGGGTGTTCCCAATATATCAGGATTCTGAGAAATCCAGAAGCCAGAATGGGCTGCCCCAATGTATTTCAACCTCTTTTCCCAGCTCTTATGGGACCAAGGTCTCTGTCCTAAGCACAGGGCTGGAACCCAGGATTCCAAGCAATCCAGCATCTAGAATAGGCAGCCACAACTTATTTCAGCCTCTTTTCCCAGCTTTTTATGGGATATTTTCTCTGGGACCAAGGTCTCTGTCCTGACCATAGGGCTGGAACCCACAGAGCTTGCACTGGGGTTGTGCCAAGTGGGCTCAAGCGCTCCATAAGAGGAATTTGTTTCTCTCAGAGGAGTTTGACATAAATTTGCAGTGATGGGGCCATTTGGGCACTTCACGAGTGAAAAATCGCTTCCAATATCTTCTTCTGCTCTGATAACATCAAAAAAAAAGAGGGAATTTTAGCAATCTTCAAATATTCCATTAAGCGAGAGACTGAGTTATGCTGTTTGATATTAATCCACATTTTTAACACTCCGTGTCATGTCAGTGCCTGTTTCTAAATTGGAGTTTTTTTGAGTTTCACCAATCTCCAATTTCATTCCTTTTCAGGCTGATTTGGAGCAAAAGCACAGATTCAAGAGGTTGGAATTTCAGATGCTCTTGTTTACAGCTGATTTTAAGGAATAGTTTGCAATGCAGATGGAACAGGGGTTGGGAGGGGGAGGATGTTTACTTGCTCTTCTCCTCAGGCCCAGGTAAGTCTGTCACTCTCACTAATTAATCTACAATTAAAAAAAGAGTTCGCACCGAATTTGCCGAGTGCATCTTCATTTTTTATTTCCTCACCTGCACCCAAAAAAAAAAAATAATCAGGACCGTAATAAAATAATGTGATAACTTCCTCCAATGCAATTTGCTGCTCTTCCCTGGAAAATCAATCTAATTATAGAGCTGGGATTAAATGAATGTCACAATCACTGCCGAGGCATCTGAGATGCTGTGGTTTTGAGCACGGAGGGATCGTTTTTGCAGCAGGAAAGGGCGCAGTCTCATCCTGCTTTTGTGATTTACAATTTGTTTTCCTGAAGTCCTGGAAAAACAGGATTTAAGCCCTGACAGAGACGGGGTATCCAGAGCACATCAAGAGAAATTTGCAGTGGGAATTTTGAGCAATAACTCGATAGTTTGGAAGTTTTGGTCCTTTTTATGGCTGGGCTTGCAAGTGAAAAGCAGAATTTGATGAGGTCATAGAATCAAGGAATGTCCTGAGTTGGAAGGGACACACAAAGGTCATCCAGTCCAACTCCTGGACACCTCAACAATCCCCACTGTCCATCCCTGGCAGTGCTGTCCCAACACTCCTGGAGCTCTGGCAGCCTCGGGACCGGGACCATTCCCTGGGGAGCCTGGGCAGTGCTTGACCATCCCCTGGGGGAAGGACCTTTTCCTGTGCTCCCCTGGCACAGCTCCAGCCATTCCCTCAGGTCAAATTCCCTTGAGTTTGGAAGAAAAATGGAGAAGAGGGATTAAACCAAACCCAAATCACTCACTGAGGAGGCTGAAATTGTCAAACCATTAAAGAAAGGAAATGCTGCCCTCCAGATGCCCTTTATCCAGAGAGCCACAAAATTCCCTTTGGCATCGCTCCATGGGTATTGGAAATCCTCCATGAGGATCAAACCCGATATTCCAAATGCCTTCCATTAATATCATGGATCACATGGACAGCAATATTCCATTTACCCCAGGCCATGGCATCTCTGTTAATCGGAGCTGAGTAGGCAGCAAACCCTGATATGGGATATTCCCAGGAATTTGGGATGCTTGGCAGGTACCAACAACAAATCCCAGGTGATTCCCACCCCCGGAGAAAAGACACAGCTCAAACAGCTCCATGCTCACCTTTGCCTGCTCCTGGGGTTTCCTGAGGGCATGGGAACGGAAAATTTGGATATTTTTCTCCTCTGGCATCTGTCAGAGGGGTTTTTGGGGTGTTATTTCTGCAGAGGGAGGTTTGCAGGATAGGGGAGGGGGCACAGGACAGGGGACATGCAACCAGTTATGGAGGGGAAAAAGCCATAAATCATTCTCCAGCCCAACACAAACATTTGTAGGCACACAGAAAATTTCAGCTCCAGGATGTTCTTGGAGAGTGGAGGGGAGAGTTGGGATTAATGCAGCTGTCCTCAAAATCTTCACCAGACCCCAAAATCTGAATTTTCCACCACAGCCAATGGTGTACCTTGTGCTGGGATCTTGTGGGGTCACATCGCACCTGAGTGTTGATTTTCCAGTGTCTGATAAGTGTGGAGATCACATTAAAGGCAGATTAAATCCCATTTTTCCCTGAAATAAGTAGGACCTTTTTGACCAAACCTGGAGAAAAGTGCGTTCAGCTCTGAGGCTGCATGGAAACACTCTGGAAATGTGTTTTTTTCAGGAAACACCCGGTCTGGGACCTGGGTTCGGGGGGGGTCTGGAGGGAGATTTGCAACCTGGTGTTGATTTTCAGGAGAGATTCATTCCTCCACCTACACAGAATATTTCACTGCATTTCTCCAGAGGGGGCAGCCAGAGCTTACAGACACCTGTAGGAATTATTTGGGGTTTCAGCCAGTTCTCTGCTGAGGCAGGGAAGCAAGAACCGCCTGGCTGAACCCCACACCAACATTTTGGGGTGGAGTTTTTGAGTTTTTCTCACTCCACACTGATGTGTCAAACCCTTTTTAAAGCCATTTAACCTTTGTGGGGGCATTTCCTGCAGAGCATCTCGCTCTGCTGCAGGCACAGCCTGTGGGGTTTAAGCTCTTGAATTAAATTAATTCAGGTGCTTTTCGTGGCCCTGTTTGAGGGAAGGGCTGCCCAGCCTGGAATTTATCTGAGCTCCTCCAACTTTCCCAAGCAATGAATTGCAGCAGCACGGAAAGAGGAGAGGAGAGGAAAGTTAATCAGGCAGCAAGGACATGAGGGTCTGCTCTGAGGAAGACCTTGACCCCTGAAATGAGTGATTTATGACCTCTCCAAAACCCTCCCTGTGTGTGATAAACCCCACACAGCCCCAGCTTGGACTGGTCTGTGTTTCAGCCCCTTGAGCAATGTTCAGCACCCAATTCCCTGGGTAGGAATTCCAGGAGCTTGTCCTTCTCGCTTTCCTCTTTTTTAGGTAAAGGGAAGTTGGTAAGGACTCATTTTTCCAGGTTGCTCCTAAAGAGTCGGTTTGTGGAGGTTGTGTCCCAAGAGCTGCAGCCTGAATTTTATCCATGCCCTTAGAGCACCCTACACCCAACTGCTGAAGGATTCCTGGGAGCTGACAGATGCTCCTGATGGAGACATCCAACAGGAGGAAAAGATCAGGAGCAAGGC
Source organism: Malurus cyaneus samueli (assembly GCA_009741485.1). NCBI lineage: Eukaryota > Metazoa > Chordata > Aves > Passeriformes > Maluridae > Malurus > Malurus cyaneus. Next base: position 120,269,507 of record CM019214.1, read on the forward strand.
AAGAAACTTGCCTGCAGGTTCTGAACCCACCCCTCTTCCCTCCTGTACCCATTTCCTCCTCCAGCTCCGTGTCCCCCTGTCCAAGACAGGACACAGGTGATGATTTTCTCCCTTTTCCCCCCTTTCCTTCCCTAAACCAGCGGGTGATGGATTCCCTGCTTTCCATTTGTAGCCATGGAAACCATTGATTGCTGCTAATGAAGCCTCCCCACCCTCCCCGACTGGTTTGCAATGTGAGGGCTCTGTGTTGGAGGCACTGGGATATTTCCCAGCAGGATCCTGCACTGGGATATTTCCCAATGGGATATTTCCCAGCAGGATCCTGCACTGGGATATTTCCCAATGGGATATTTCCTAGCAGGATCCTACAATGGGATATTTCCTAGCAGGATCCTACACTGGGATATTTACCAAGAGAATCCAGCACTGGGATATTTCCCAGCAGGATCCTGCACTGGGATGTTTCTGGGCAGGATCTCACACTGGGATATTTCCCAGAAGAATTCCATATTGGGATATTCTCCAGCAGGACCCCACACTGGAATATTTCCCAGCAGGATCCTGCACTGGGATATTCCCCAGCAAGATCCCGCACTGGGATGTTTCCCAGTAGGATCCAGCACTGGGATGTTTCCCAATGGGACATTTCCCAGCAGGATCCCACACTGGGATATTTCCCAGCAGGATATTTTCCAGTGGGATCCTGCACTGGGATATTTCCCAATGGGTTATTCTCCTGCAGCATCCCACACTGTGATGTTTCCCAGTAGGATCCAACACTGGGATGTTTCCCAATGGGATATTCCCCATCAGGATCCCGCACTGGGATGTTTCCCAGCAGGATCTAGCACTGGGATATTTCCCAATGGGATATTTCCCAGTAGAATCCAGCCCTAGGATATTCCCCAGTAGGATCCCACACTGGGATATTTTCCAGTGAGGGCTTGGGATATTTCCCAATGGGATATTTCCCAGTAGAATCCAGCCCTAGGATATTCCCCAGTAGGATCCCACACTGGGATATTTTCCAGTGAGGGCTCTGGTGCAGGTTCAGCCCCTCTGGTCCACACCCAGCCCCCAGCTCCGGGTGCCCAGGGCTCTCCAACATCCTCCCAGGTTCCAAGGTGTTTGCTGAGATTTTGGGATGATTTCCACCAAACCCTTCCAGCTTTTGTCTGCAGGTTGCTTCCTGCAAGGACTGGGGCAAATCCTGCCTGGTTTGGGGCTCTCCCAGCCTGAAAAATGGGTGCAACTCAACAAATACCCACTTAGGGATCAATTAATCCCCAGGAAGAGCCCGTCCTGCCTAGAAGGGGATTTTGGGCCCAGATTCTGGGCACCTCTATCCCAGCTCCGTTGGGATATTTCCACCTCTGTGTTTTTCCACAAAAGCTCCCTCCAAGCCTTGGCTCCCACCTCCCATCTCTCCCCAGCCTTGCCTCCACCAGCCCCTCCAATCTGCAGCTGCTCGCTGGATTTTTAGCAATTCTTCTTTATATTTAAAGCAATTTTGAAAAAAAAGAAAAAAAAATTAAAAATAAAAAGAAGAAGCAAAAAGTTTATGGCAATTTGCTCTGCTTTGTAATTAGAGCCAGTGATTAGAAAATCTTTCGCTTCGTGATGGAGTTTTCCTTTAAAGAGAAAAAAAAAAGGGGAAAAAAAAACCCAAAAAGGGAATAGAAAAAGGCCGCCAAAAGAGCTCAAAGACTGGAATTAACCAGATTATATCTCATTACTTCCAAATGGAAAGGAAAGTTACAGCCTATTAGAGCAGTTGCATCTGCAGCTGGGCAGGAAGGGAAGCAAATTCCCTCCACGGAACCAGGCTCGGGCACGGCGCTGGGTTGCAATTGGCTTGGGGGGCTGATATTTTTTCCAGATTTTCTCCTCTTGGAAGGCAATCAACGACTTTTTATCCATTTATCTCTCTTTTGTTCTCCCAGGGAAAGGCCACCCTGGCTCCAGCCCCTCTAAAGGCCACTGCTAATTAAACACCTCAGGCATCAACCTGAACATCTCCCCTCCACAGGGTTGGTTCTGGGTGCTGTTCCTGCATCCTGAGGAGGAAAAGGAGGAATTTTGGCATCTAAAATGAGGGGTTAACCTGCACTAAGGTGTGTTTTGGTGCCAGAGGGATCCAGGAAATGGGTTTCCATGCACCTCTGTGGATCCAGGGCTGGCTGGATCCTGCCCTCGCTGCCATCCCTGATCCGTGACATCAGGGGCACATCCCAACCTTCTCAGCAGCTCATCCCAGTACTGAGGGAGGGCTCCAGCTGTTATTTGTCCCTGGGAGAAGTTGTGAAAGCACAAAAAAAATGAGCTCAGCAAAACAGGGAGGGTTTTGTTCCTCCCTCTGGGGCTGCTGGAGCAGCACTTGGGCACACAAAGGCTTTGGGGGCTTTCATTCCCCAACTGCATCTCAGGGAAGGTTTCTCATTACTTGGGAAGGCTCCCAGGGGATTTATCCTGATGGAAAAGGGTTTTGGTTGAGGGAAGGAGCAGCAGAGCTCCTTGGAGGTGGGGCTGTGCAGCAGAGATCTGACACAATCATTATACCTGGGGAGATTGGATGGGGTTTGGGACATCCTGGGATAGAGGGAGGTGTCCCTGCGGGTGGAATGGGATGGGATTTGAGGTCCCTTCCAATCTGGACTATTCTGGGATTCTGGAACTCTATGAATTCACATTGTGGCATTTCAGCCACACAATCACACACTGTTCACCAGGACTTCCTTATCTCTGGGTTTTGGGGACTTTTTCAGCAGGAAATTTTCTTTTGGGTTAAAACCTGAGCTTTTTTACTCAGTTTTGTTTCTCCCAGAAGCCTCAGGAGGGAACTCTGCAGGCACAAATGGGGCTCTCTCCTCCCCAAACCAAAGCCTGGTACCTCAGCACCCTCTGGCTCTCCGCAGTCCTTGGAGAGAGGACAACACTGAACTCCTGGAATGATGCACAACTCCCACCCTGCTCTGACCTTGCCAGAGTAATTCCGAGCTGGAGACAAATCCAGGCAGACAGGGAAACTCATTTAATTGGAGCTCAGTGTCTTTATCGGCGCCGTCTTCTCCTCCTTTTCCCTCCTCCTAAGGAATTCTTTCATTAGCAAACAACAAAAAATTATTTGGGTGCCTGACATCTCCCGAGTGGTGCTGGATTTGCAGCCGGCATTAGCTGGGAAGTTTATCCCAGCCCTTAATAGGCTGGAAGAGGGATGGATGCATTTTGCCTAAACCAGGGGAGCTGATTGGGACCGAAAAATCTGATCCATCTTCAGCGCAGACACCCGTCAGGGGCTGGGAGAGAGCATTTCCAGCCAAGGTCATGCCAGGGAGCTGTGCAGGAGAGCTGCAGACTGGGAAAGCGGGGGATCCAGCGGCTTGGGATGCATGGGGATGCTCAGAGATGGAGAACTGGGCTGGATGGGGATTTCGGCTCCTCCACGTGGGTGGATGTGGCTGATCTCCTGTCAGGAATGCTCCAGGTCACAGAATCCCAGAATCCCAGAATCACCAGGGCTGGAAGAGACCTCCAAGATCTTCCAGTCCAACCCATGCCCAACACCTCAACCAAACCACAGCACCCAGCACCACATCCAATCTCTCTTTAAACACATCCAGGGATGGTGACTGCACCCCCTCCCCGGGCAGACCATTCCAGTGCTTTATCACTCTTTCTGTAAAGAACTTTTTCCTGATATCCAACCTATATTTCCCTTGGTGCAGCTCAAGGCTGTGTCCTCTGGTTCTGCCTGGAGAAAGAGCTCGACCCTCCCTGCCCACAGCCCCTTCAGGCAGTTGTGGAGTGTTGAGGTCACTCTGAGTCTCCTTTTCTCCAGAATAAACACCCCCAGCTCCCTCAGCCGTTCCTCACAGGTTTGTGTTCCCTTCACCAGCCTCGTTGCCTCCTCTGGACACATCAATGACTCTGTTGCAACAAATTCAGTTAATTTTAGTGCTGGGACGAGAGGCTGGAAGCCTGGAATAATGTTCGGGAAGGGAAGGAGTTACTTGGGGCTGCCTTGGAAACGCTGGAATGAGAGGAGAAGCAAAAGTTCCGCTTCTAAAGGTGTGACAGATGGAGAGGAAATGGAGCTGCTGAAGTCCCAATGGGTCATGGCAGAAAGGCTTTTCCATGATTTTCGGTGTCACAGGAGATCCATGGAGCCTCCTGCCTGCCCGGATATCTCAACCCATCGAACTCCATGGGACCGAGGGGAAACTCTGTCTGCTTTCTGATTTCCCCCATAAAGGGGAAACAACCCCAGTCAGGATTCAAAGGCCCTAAACCCCAGCACCAACTTTACCATTGGAATTTCTCCTTCCCTGAGCATGCTGCAATGAGACAGGAGAAGAAAACCCCATGTCCAGAGCCCAGCTTTGGGCAGGAGGACAGAACAAGCCCCAGTCCATCCCCCATCCCTGGGGGACCCCAAGTCCATCCCCCTGTCCCCAGTCCCACTCTCCAGAGCACTAAGTGTGAGCTGTCACACTAAGTGTGACAGCCTCCTATGGCTCCTGCCACCTCCTGATTGAAGCTTCCATTAGCTTACATTTCCATTTATTTTATTTATTTATTTATTTATTTTATTTTATTTTATTTATTTATTTTATTTATTTATTTTTTTATTTTATTTATTTTTTATTTTATTTTATTTTCCTGTTTTTCTTACACATTTTTTTCCCTTGAAGCTTTGCTTGCCTTAATTTGAGGATTCTTTTTCCTTAAGCTCTGTCCCTATCGCTCAGGTTTGAAGGTAGCTGATGGATCTGGGGAGTTGCTGCAGCCTCTGCAATCCCAGCAGGCTAAAATAGGATGCCCTTTTAAATATATTATTATTATTATTATTATTATTATTATTATTATTATTATTATATTATTTTTATTTTATTATTATTATTATCATCATCTCATCATCATTATTATTATTATTACATCATTTATTATTATTATTATCTATATTTAAACAATAACATATAATATAACATAATATAAATAATAATTAATAATTAATAATTAATAATAATAATTAAAAATAATATAAATAAAATAATAATAGATATATTATATATCATTATTATTTAAACAATAACATAATAATAATAATAATAATTAATAATATAATAATTAATAATAAAATAATAATAATAATAATAATAATAATAATAATAATATAATAATAATAATAATAATAAAATAATAATATAATAGTCCTGGGAATTCTCTGCAATAACTTCCCCCGATGTTCATTTCCAGGATGTTTTGTGCCATGGCTGGTGATGGGCTCTGGAGATGATTCATTTCCCAGTGGATTGGGAATGATTTCAGATGGAAACATGCTTGGCAGAACTGGAGGGCTGGCTCTAAATTCTTTCACCTGCAAGAGTTGTCTGGGAACAGCAACACAAAATATTGGAGAAAATGAAACCCTTTTTCTTGTTTTTAAGAGGATTTTTTGGTCAAGCCCTTGGGTTTTCCAAAATGGGAACAAGTGGCCTTCAATCTTTTCTTGATCTTTTTTTCTGTGCTGTGTTTCTCTTTGATTTCTTGCTGGGGTCACTGCCAATCACAGAACCCTGCTCATCACTCTGTGGTGGTGTCGTGGTTTGAATGAATTTAATGGGAGCAAAATACTCCCAAGTTCCAGCAAACCTTCCCCCGTCTCTTTTCCCACCCGGGTCCTAGAGACAAACTTTTCCACAGAGAGGAAAGTGAAAAGAAAAGGGAAAAAAAACCGCTATTTATTTAAAATTATAAAAACAACAACAAAAAAAAAAAAACCAAAAAAAAAACAAAACCCTGTAGAATCAGCTGTTAGATCTTAAAGTCTTTCTCTTCCCTCCTGGGAGTGGCTTCCCCTCCGGGGCCCCCAGAGGGGTTGGACAGAGTCTCCGGTGGTTCACTGAAGGATCTTCTCGGCTGTCGTGCCACGAGAATCCTCCAATCTCAGATCTCAGAAAAAAAATTCGAGGAAAAAACAAGTCCAAAGAAAGGGAGAAAAAAAGGAGCAGTCCCAGAGAGCAGACAGCTTCTTTTCCGCCGCTTATCCCGAGAGTCTCTCAGCAGCCAAAAAAAAACGTGTGTGTGTCTTGTCCCTTTCCCTCCATTGTCCTTGAAGGAGGAACATCACCAAACAAACCAGAGCAGTCTCGACTGATGTATAGTTACAGAAGGGTTGTTTAACTTTCCTCTAACATAAGCAGATGATAGGAATACAATACTCAGCTAACCTAGGACAGGTGGGAATATTGCTCTGGAACTGCAATGGCCAGAGACAGCTGATGGAAGGGGTGGAAAAAAAACCTTGGAAAAAAACCAAACTGGGCTTGGTGCTGGAACCTGGGTGGGAAAATCACAGCTGGAATCCAACAGATCCCATGGTGCAGATCCCTCAAGCATGAACAAATTTCAGATTTGGAAAAGGGGCCAAATCCATTCTGTTTTCACATAGAATGGATGGAACTGAATGAAAGCCGAAGAGTTCTGATTTGTTATTCACAATAACTTCAATAGCTTTGCAAAGGTTTTGAGGGGGTCATTAGGTTCTGTGTAAAATTGGAGTGGTTCATTTTCCCCAACACTTCCCCCTAGAAGTGTCCATTCCAAAGAGAATGAAACTCCACCAGTTCACCAGGATTTCCATTTTAATTCACTCTGGAAGGGCACTGACACCTCCTCCTGCTCGTTCAGACCCTGCTCTGCTTGCTCAGAGCAGCAGAAAATGGACCTGAGAGTTCAACAGGTGATAAAAATAATGCACAGATCATGGGTCATTCTCAAGGGCTCTTTCTGGGAATGCAGAGTGGGGTTTTCCTGGAGTTCTGGCTTCCCCCATGAGCAGGATTCTTCAACCAGGCTTTGGAGACATTGGGTGGGAAGGGAGCATAGCAATTCATGGGATTTGATAAGGTTTTGGAGGAATGAGGATGTGGAGGCAGCCACTGGCAGGGATGGACTCTCCTCTACCTGTGGGAATTCACTGGGGAGACAGAGCTGGCTGAAAAGCAGGAATTAACCTGGAGTCACTTCATGGGAGTTCATGCATTGCTCATCCATGTGCTAAGAGCAAAACTCATCCCCCCACTGGGCTCCATCATCCAGCCCCACCTCCTCAACCATCCCCATTCCATGCTCCCTCCCTTCCCTGCTCCAGAAACACCTCAGTATCTCAGTAAGGACCCAAACCCTCCATGGATGGCTGGAAGCTCAGCTGAAGCTGCAGATGGGTCTGTTCTTCCATCTTCAACACCTCCTTCTTCCCACCGCCGAAGGCAATGGAGGGGTTTTTCTTCCTAAAGGATTTATTATTTGGTGTTTTCATTTTGGGGTGATTTGGAGCTGTTTGATCTCCCTGGAGATGAAACCCCATGGTTTAAAGGGTAAAGTTCTCAATAGGAAGAGTGGGATTTGGGGTTATGGTTCTCCTGTCCAGATGAGGGTCATTTTAGTCATTTTTTAATAAAGATTTATTCTAAGAGAAATAGCACTTATGAAACTTAAATGAATCCACAGAGCTGCTGGGAAAAGGGACAGGATCTTCGCCAATTATTTTTCTTCAAAAACACTTCAAAGATTAAAAGGGGAAAAAAAAAAGAAAGAGAAAGAAGAAGGATCAACCCACTCCATTCATTTATTTATGAATTAATAAAAGCGAGAGAGAAAGAAGCAGTTAACGTGCATAGATTTGGAAATCCAGGGGGATTTGGGGATGATGGAGCCTGACCTTCTGCCTCTGAGTGCTGGGTTCCAGGGAGGAACTCTCCACCAGAGCTGAGGAGCTCTGGGGCTGCAGCTGAACCATTCTCCAAAGGGCTTCTCCACACACACGGGCCTGGAAACCCTCCTGTGGACACTTCTCAACTCCAAAATCCTTCTTTTGGGTTTTTTTTTTATCCCTTTATTTCAATTTTTTTTAATTTTACCTAACCCAGAACTGAGGAGAATGGCAAGCTTTTTGTTTTTCCCTACAAAAACACTCCTGCAATTTGGTCTAGAAAAGCTTTTGTGCTTTAAATTCTCTAATGTTCATTAAACCTCCATGTTCAGACAATAAAAACTCCCGGCACGCCGAGTTCCAAGGCAGCAGGGGAAGGTTTTCCCTGTGCCTGGAGCATCTCCTGCAGCAGATGCCTCCTTTTCCCAGCGGGATTCTCCAAGGAAATTGATTTTATCCATGTTGGAAGCAGGACATGAGGGCTTGGCCCTGCACTAAGGGCTTTTTCCGGGCTTTGCAGCTCAAAGATAATTCATAACCCTCTCTTAAGATTATTTTACAGTGCTGTGGTTCACCCTGAAACATCAGAAAATACTACAAATAGGCAGAGTTTGCACTTAATTTATCTCACAAATTAAAATAGATCTGGGTTTTGCTGAGACAGAACCAGCCTGTGGAACAAACAAGAAAAAAAAATCAGGAATATTCAATTTATTTTAAACAATAAAAAAACAAAATTGGAAATCAGAGAGATTTAAGGGATCAAATCCATATTCTGCAGGTTTTAATGCTGGAGACTCTGGATTTCTGCCATGTCATATTTCCATTCCATGAGCTGATGGAGCTGTTTGTGTTTGAGCTGAGGCAAAGGTGGATGATCTTTGCATGGGATGCTTTCCTGGTCCTTTATGTGCACCCTGACCCACACAAAGGCACTGAGGACATCTGGCACTTCACCAGATTAGGACAGAAAATCTCATGAGACGCTCTAAGAATGCCGCCAGCTTGGAGCCCACATCAACAAATCCTTTCTGTGGAGTTAATTCCGGACAAATTCCACTGAGATATCAGGCCCCACACAAGCTCAAAGGTATTCAGCACCTTGGGCAGCTCGTTTGCTTTTAATTTTAAAGCAGAGGAAGAAATTTTAATGAAAGAGAGTGAGGGGAAGCAGCCCGTGGTACCTGGGCCTTACCTTTTATATCTCCAACAGATTTCACCGCCAGTCAATTCCCACTCCCTCTTCTCGACAGCTTTCTTCTCTTCCACCGTGGATAACTGATTCCCACCAAACCCCTCTTTATCCTCCAAGCAGGACTCATTTCCCACTGCCTTTCTTAGACCAGACCAGACGGGCAAGGGAAAATAATAAGCACTCAGCACACTGTGTTCAAGTCAAGGACCACGATTATCCTTTTGGAGCACCAGAGTCGGTATTTTCACAACACTGGAGGTTTATTTTAAGTACATCTCTTTGGAGGGCAGAAATAGGTGTTTACTTGGAGGAGGAGGAGAAGAGCAGCCAGGGCTGCTCAAACTCCCTGGAAAAATGCTGGTCTGTGGCCTTGTGTGGGCATCCAATTTAAAGCCATTGAGTCCTTGCCATGGGAGCGTCACTCCTAAAGCTGGGTTTAAAGAAGGGCTCAGGCTTAGTCAAATAATGGTCAAAATTATTTCATAATACCTGATTATTTCATAAGGCCTGATTTAGTTTGTCAAATTGGGCAAGGCAAATCCACTCTGGCTCCAGCACCAGCTTGTGGTAGCAAAATTGTAGGGGAAAAAAAAGCGCCAGTAAGGAGGATATTTCTAAATAAATAACTTGGCTTCTCAAAGTAACTTTGAAGGACGGATGGAGATCACGGGATTCTTGCTCTAAATCAGATTTGCGTCTGGGCATTGAGCAGGGCACCAGAAATGGGTGCTGAGGGGCAGATGCAGCTGGCTCAGGGCTCAAAAACAAGTTGTTCATGTTCACAGGTCGCTTATGGATCTCACCTCCTTGAGGACCTTTCCGTGCATCTTCATCCGTGGCATCTCTGCGGGGCAAAGAGCAGAACCTCTCCAATCGGCAGCGGCTCCTTCCCCCGTGCTCGCCATTAAAATGTCAATATTTGCAGCCCTGCCTGATGACACCCAGAGGTCCCCATGCCACCCAGGCTGGACCAACACCTGCCAATCCCACCCCGCCAGGGCGGGAGGAGGGCGGCAACCTGGCCAGGCTGCACAAAGGCGCCACGATGAGAACAAATTGCCTTGTCAAAGAGGAGGGCAGCTCTGCTCTTAATGGAAATAATGGTAGATTACACGGGCTTTTGTCACACAATATAATCAAAGACAGGATCAAAGGGAGGGAATACAGCAAATGGTTAGCAGGCAAGACATGCTAATGAGATAAAAACGCTCGCCTTGCCACCTCTCCGAGCTTCAATCGAAGGATAATTGATACTAAATAATGTAATTTTGAGCTGGTGGTGAAATGCACTTAAAACCAGCAGACAAGGCTGTGAAAATGTTTTAGTTTTTCTGTTACTCTGCTGTCATTTCTAGCACTTTTTTTTCCCTGGCCGTGTGGCTGCTAATGGTGTGTGTGGGAGCTGTTGAAAAGAGAGAATAAGTGGAAAAAAGCCAATTTTGGTGAAATATTGGTGCATTTATATCACTTTAACTGAGCCCCTGGGCATGGGGCAGGAGCAGGTTATCCCTGTTGCACTGGGCTTGGGTTTGGGCAGTGGGGACAGCCCCATGGTGGCAGTGCCACCTCCACCAGCACTGCGAGGCTCTCAGGCAACAGCAAATTTTGGTTGATGATGTTCCCACCTGCCACTGGAAATGGAACTGGAAAGTGCCGTGATTTAAATGGGAACCGATGTGGTTTAAAGGATTCCCCAGCAGTAACGCAGTGAAGTGCAAAGGCTCAGAATGGGGTGGTGTCTGAGGGATAGGATTTTATTCCCTGGAGCCACATTGGCTGCAGCTCCACTGCATCTCAGGCTGCTCCATGCAGCCCCAGCAATTCCTGATCATCTCAAACACTTCTTCCCCTGGAAACCTTCTGCACTGCCTGCTGTGTGGGAAAGTGAAAACGCCAGACCAGACTGAGCTGAAATATTTCTAAATGCCTTCCCATGGCCCTTCCTAGGGGTTTTAGGGCAAACCTAACCCTTGGCACTGCTGGATTTCAGACCTTGCCATCCATGCTGGGTTTAGCATCTCAGGGCAGACACAGAATTCCCTCCTTCCTTTGGAGAGCTCTGCCATGTTTTGTTTCCCAGCTGACTGTGGGGCATGAAAGATTCATGGGGTTCATTGAAGTTCCAGCTCCGAGGACCCTTCAATCACCACCCAACACACCCAGCTGGCAGCACCGGCTCTCCCGAGAGCATCCGGAGGCTGCAGCAGATGGGAAGATGTTGTAAAGTAATTCCCTGAGATCCAAAGACAACGAGCAGGGCAGGAAGCCGGGGACAGCACTACCTGGGGCACAGCTGACCCAAGGAACCATTTACATCCAGCCTGGAAGATCCCACGTGTGAAAAAACTCACTCAGGAATCTCAGGATGCGGGGAATGACTTTGTGCCCCAAAGTATGAGCATTAGAAGAGGGAAAAGGTGTAAATTAAAAAATAGGGAGCTGTCAGCCTGTGAGGAACATCTCTGGAACTGCAGAGGAAGCCTTAATCCCTGCCCCCAGTTAACAAGCATCACACCCCATCTGGCTTACCTGGGGAGACCTCTGGAGTTCATCCCTATTTTTAGCATGTCCCAATTGCAGCAAGGATCTGGAATGAGGAAGATCCACAAGTTCTTTGATGAGTGTGGGCGGAGGAGAGATTTTCTGGGGTCCAACAACAGCTGATCCATGCAAGAGCATTCCTTGCTCTTCCCAAGGCAGAAAGAGCGCTGCGACAAATGCAAAGAATGACAACTTAAAAATTAAAATTACTTTGGTGGTTGCAGATTTGATTTTTTTTTTTCCTACTTAAAAGTTCCTTGTGGCAAAATTAATCAAATCAGAACGTTCCCCAGAAACTTTTGGTGTAGTTTATTTATTGCACAAGTTCGGCTGAGCAGCTTCCCTGCAGAAAAAAAAACTGTTCTGAGTCAAGGAAAATAAATAATGAAAAATAAAGGATCTTTCCTCCTGCATTTCCAACCCCCTCTTTGCTGACGGATGCCGCAGGCAATTACTGAGGATAAATTAAGACTAATTATGCCAGATCTCTTCTGAAGAACCTTGGAAGCACTTCTTCACATCAGGATGCCCTGCAGGGTTCAAGAGCACAGAAGATCACATGAGATCCAGGTTCATGAAAGGTATGGCTGGGTACCAGCTCAATGAGACGCAGAATTGAGGAGATGAGGGAGGGATAATCCCTGGATCCTGCTCAGCCGGACTCTCAGAAGCACGAGCAAAGCCTCAATCTCAGTGCACTCTCATAAACAGCCACCAGCCCTGTGTCATTTGAAGATTTCTGACCCCAATGTGCTGAGCTCCTCCCCCAGGAAGCATTAAAATACCCGTTTTTCCTCTTTCCCAGCTCCTCGGTGACCACTGCCATGCCCTCCTCTCCTTGCCTCTCTCTCCTTGGTTTGTGCAACCCAATCATTGCCTTCTACGGTCTCTTTTCCCTCTGGTCCAAGGTTTAGGCTACAGCTCGTGTCCCATGAGCCAGAAAACCTGCAGCTAATGGCAGAGCTTGGCACAGGCTGTGAAGTCAACTGCGGCTGATGGAGTGCAGCTGATCAAAGATGCTGCTCACATCCAGTCCAGAAGATCCCACGTGCAGAAAATCTCACCCATGAATATCAGAGATGGGCCCTAAACAACCTTCTGCAGCTCCTCAACCTCTCCTCTTGAGTTTGGGGGGGAAGGCCAATGAACAGGTCTCACTTTGAAAGAATGGGAATGGGATGGGATGGGATGGATGGGATGGGATGGATGGGAATGGGATGGGATGATGGGATGGGATGGGATGGGATGGGAATGGGGATGGGGATGGGATGGGGATGGATGGATGGGGTGGGTGGGGTGGGTGGTGGTGGAATGGAATGGAATTGAATTCAGCACCCTCTTAAAATCTGGCCCAGTTTTAAGAGTTCAAGAGTCAGGTGAGAATCTTTTCACATTAGAGCCATATTTCATAAAATCCTGGAACTGGAGAAAGTTTTGCGCTAGAAGGGACATTAAAACACATCCAGTCCCATCCCCAATCATCTTCCACTATCCCAGGTTGCTCCAAGCCCCCTTCATCCTGGCCTTGGACACTCCAGGGATGCAGGGACAGCCACAGCTTCTCTGGGCACCCTGTGCCAGGGCCTCCCCACTCTCCCAGGAAGCAATTGCCTCCTGACATCTGACAGCATTCCAATGGTTTGTGCACCTCCCAAGTCACTGGGATGTAAAGGAAACAGAGAAAAGTGGGATTTGAGATGGGATGAACTCTTGTTCTTGGCCTGAGCGCTGTCAGCTTTAGGCAGTCAGTGCTGGAATTCCTCTTTCTTGGATAACACTTTCTATAGCTGCCTTCATCCTCTCCAGGAAAATACAAGAAGGACAAAACACAGGAAAATCCAAAATCCCTGTACTATGCCTGGACAAATTCAAAGTGTTGGTGCAAATCTGCTCGGGGACGGATGAACATTCTGTCACTTGAGATGCTTTGGCCAAGGCTTTGCAGCCACTGAAGCATCCGTACTTCCCAGAACAGAAGGATTCATTCCCTGGACATCTGATTGCACGGCCGTGGTTGTTATGGGGATGCTGAAGTGATTTCTGACAGCATCAGAAAGGATCCAAGTGGTTTATTCCATTTATAGCCTCATGCACGAGGATAGTGGGAGAAGTTAAGAAAACTCAAGTGGGATCCTCCACCAGCCACGTGCTGAGCTTCTCAGCTGCTCTGCTGAAAGGACCTGAGCAGATCCAACAGATTTTTCCCTCTCTTACCAAGATTTAAAGAGCCACAGAACCTGGGATTCCTCTTCTGGAGGAAAAAAAAAGGCATGGAAAAATGGTTCAACTCAGGCCAGAACAAAAAAGAAATTGTCACCTCCTGAATTCCCAGTAAATTGGGAATTAATTTTTATAAATTCTTCCTCTGCTCTCATTTCCATCCATTCTGAAGTGAGGTGATAACGCTGCAAACCAAGAAGGCAGAAGACACATTTTAATGGTGTAAAAATGTCCTTTTGAAGGGGTTGATGTCTTCCTTGCACTGTTTTTGCCCGTAAGGCTGTGGTGGAATTCAGGATGAGTCAGGGTTTGGGATACCCAAGAGGGCATTTTGGAGTAAATCCACTTCTGTCTGGAAAGAAAAAAACACCCAGGTCTCATTCTCAATGTTTTTATTTGCTTTTATGAGTTGAGCTGAGAGCTGGAGGACAACAGAGGCTGCCCTGGCTCTGCTGAGCTGAGGGAGAGAAGCCGAGGTGAGAATTTTATATAACTCGCCCGTGGTCAGAGCTGAGCCGCTGCCAGACGCTGGCTGGGCAAGGTATATTTAGAAATGAGTTAAATAGAGCGTTCAGCCACTTGGGATGGGAGCAGAGGCTCCGAGTGCTGCTGGAATCACGCACGTGGGCCCTCCATGGCCATCATTGCCCGTGGCTCCCTGAGTGGGGAAGAGGTGGAGGCACCTGGGCTGTCCTTGCTCCGTGGCTGCTCTCCAAACTCCTCCCAACGCCTCATCCCAGGTGAAGTGACGCCTGAACCTCCTCCAGTTTTGACATTGAAGAACTTCCTTTGCAGCGTGAAGAGTCCTGGAGGAAATGTTTTTGACCTGTGGGAGTGGAAAAAGAGATTGAACATAAAAGAAAGATGAAGCGCTGCCTCTCAGAGCAGCGGTACCTGCGCTTGGCCAGTGCCTAATGAAGGGATTTGTGCGGAGCCTCCCTGGAGAGGGGCTGAACATCACTGCTCTTCCAGCCCAACCCTGGAGCCTGCAGCTTTGAATAGCAGCTTTATTCCCTGGGAAAAAGGAGCCAAGAGGTTGATGCTGTGAAGTGGGGATGGCTGGGAAAGATGCTGGAGTCAGGGATGATTCAACGCTGCTGAAAAATTCCCCTTTTTTCCCTTGGTTGGAATGGGATGGTCCATAAGCTACATTTGTGTGTTGCTCTCCAGGGCACTTTTTCCTGCTTTTTGCCCTTTTTTTGCACACATTTGAAGCTTTGTGGAGGAGCCTGTGTGTTTTATTGATCGGGCTGCTCTCAGTTCCCTTCTCCAGCCCTTCATTAAAGCTGGGCTCACACTTTCTGAAGGTCTCCCTCAAGGTTCCTTGCTCTGGGAAGCCGAATGATCACAGCTGAGGCTGTTGGACTTGAGGCCACATTTTAAACCAGAAATATTCTGGTTTATTTAGGGCAGAACTGCTCTATTTACCTGAAACTTTCTTTTCATACTTATTTTCCCCTGGCCTGTAGAGTGGGGAGGAAAAAGAAGGCTCCTGAATACCCTTTGCTGCCTTCATGGACCAGTGCCTTTTAGGGTTTATTTAATTTCTGTACAAACAAATGGAAGAGAGGTGGAATTTTCTGGGTTCTCCCTTTAAAATGAAAAAAAGGTCATATTAATTAACCATCCTCGTTCTGACAAGCAGTGCTAAGGACTGAGTGATGAATTTCTCCTGTTCCTGCCTGCGTGTGGGAGTTTGGATGATAAGGCTACTCCACAGCACATAATCCCATCATTGTAATGTCTTTGGACTGTCATGTAAACTCAATAATGTGTCATTCTCTTCCTTTTTCCGCTATTAAATTAAACGAACTGCCGTTTGAAAAGTGAAGGGGGGAATTAACTCCTTAAATCCTAAATTCCAATGAGAGACATTCAGAAAAAAAGGGTCCATGGAAGTTTTCCCTGCCCTCTAAAACAAAGTGACACCTAAAACAAATCTCCATCAGCTGGAAAAGCCACAGCTTCCTTTGTGTTTTTAAACCCTTTTTGTTCTGCTCATTTGGGAAAAGTGTTTCATTTGAGAAACACCTGCCCTCATTCAGAAAGGAATGAATTGGGATAATAAATCCCACTCCCTTGTCATTCATTGAACTGGGAGCTCTTGGAGGTTTTTTTTTTTCTCCTTCCAACTGTTATAAAATAGACCAAAAGAGGGCTATTTTAGATCAATAATCTTTTTTCCCCCTCTCCCTTGATATTCCAGGTCAGCTGGCATATGGAGGACTGTTCTTTGCAGAGTTCTAAAGCGCTCCCCTTATCACCCATCGGAGACGGCCACTTGCCCCAGATAAGGGAGCCCTGTCTGAGCCAACAGGCAATAAAGGGAATTGCCTTTGGAATGAGCAGCTGTCAGCTCTGCCCTTGACAGTGCCTTCTTCCCCGCTGCATCCTGGTGCTGCCTTTGGATGCCCTGGCACAGGGATGAGCAGCCCTCCGTCCCTCCCCATTCCCTTCATTCCTGTTCCTTCTTCTCGTTTCCAGCCCGAGCCCTTCCCGCTGCACTGCTCCGTGTCAGAAATCCATTTAGGAACTTTGCATTTTGATGGGAGCCGTGGAAGCGCCATCTGCTCCCCATCGGCTGCGCTTCCAGTGCTGCCCAAATCTCGCCGAATTCCGCCGATGTCACCAGGAGCGCCCGAGCCGCTGCTCACATTCCCATTATTAGAAAATTAAGAGACACTTCCCACTGTTGATTTCCTCATCTAAAGGCTGTGCTGAGATAAAAATCCCCCCATTGCTGGGCCAGGATGTAATTTAGCTGTTGCACCGTCTCACTGTGCTGAGACGGGTGTTATTCCACAGCTGGTGTTTGTTCTCCCCAGCTCTGTTCCTATGCTGGAAAAGGCATATCCTTATCAAACAGCTTCATTTAAGTCTAATTAGAGAGAGGCCCACGGGTGACTCTGGAATATCCTCCCCTCCAGCGGCATTCCCCAGAGCACCCCAGGACATGTGCTTGAGGAAGTCTGACTGTGGGGAAAACGTTCGTCTCCAGCAGGGAAAGAGCTGCTTTGTTTGGGCATTAAATGCAGCCAGGCAGCGATTTCCATGCTGGTGGAGAGCGCTGGATACCATGAGGAACAGCATTGGAGTCAGGATGGGCTTCCTGTGGAGAGGGTATGGCTCAGGGTAACGACACCAGCATCTGCCTCCTCGGAAAGATCCCAGATCCCATCAGTGTCACAATGTGGGGAAGGGAATTCAGAGCAGGGCTTTGATGGTGTGGGCAGGGATTTGATGATGTGGGCAGGGCTTTGATGGTGTGGGCAGGGATTTGATGATGTGGGCAGGGGTTTGATGGTGTGGGCAGGGATTTGATGATGTGGGCAGGGGTTTGATGGTGTGGGCAATGATTTGATGGCATGGGCAGGGGATTTGGTTAGCATGGGCAGGGTTTGATGGTTGGGCAGGGATTTGATGGTTTGGGCAGGGGTTTGTGTGCATGGGCAGGGGTTTGATGGATGTGGGCAGGGGTTTGATGGTGTGGGCAGGGGTTTGATGGCATGGGCAGGGGTTTGATGGCATGGGCAGGGGTTTGATGGCGTGGGCAGGGGTTTTGGTGCCATGGGCAGGGGTTTGATGGCATGGGCAGGGGTTTGATGGCATGGGCAGGGGTTTGATGGTTTAGGCAAGGTTTGGTAGCATGGGCAGGGGTTTGATGGCATGGGCAGGGGTTTGATGGTTTAGGCAAGGGTTTGATGGCATGGGCAGGGGTTTGATGGCATGGGCAGGGGTTTGATGGCCTCCTGCTGCTTTCTCAAGGTGCAAAGAGTCGGTGTGGTGCAAGGGGGAGTTTCTGGGTAGCGGGATTTCAAGGACTACGAGCACTGGAGCAGGTTTCCCAGGGAAGTGTTGGAGTCCCATCCCTGGAAGATCCAAAGATGTGTAATGTGACACTTGGAGCCATGGTTTAGTGGAGGCCTTGGCATTTAGACTGGATGATATCTGAGGGCTTTTCCAATCTAAATGATTCCATGACTCCGTGATCCTCTTTTGCCATGCTGGGTTCCTCGAAGCGACTTTCAGGCAGGGAAAGCAATGCCCCTAAGAGGCTCACCTTTGGCTCTGGAAATCAATTAAACGAACACTTTAAAATCACGGAACTGTGGAATCTCCTGAGTTGGGAAGGACCCACAGGGATCATTGAAGTCCAGCTCCTGTCTCTGCCCAGAATAACCCCAAAAATCCCATCCTTTGCCCAACATTGGGCTTAGACAGCCTCCTTTTGGACATCTCAGGATAGCAAAGATGGAGGAAGGACTCCATGGAGTTGGATACCAGCTCCCACCCCTTTTCTGCTTTTCTGGAATCTGATCATCTTTCCCAGCTCCATCCCTGTCCAGATGCCAGTGCTCTCCTGCCCCAGGGTATTGCTGCAGACAGGTTGCAAAGTGTTTGGAAGGCAGAAGGAGCTGCAGTCATCTTATTTGTATTCTTTCCTCCCCAAAATGGGCTCAACAATGACCTCTGTGAATGCCATGACCAGTGGGAATAAAGCTCTCCAGTACCAGCTGAGAATCCCACCCAAACTGGTGGCTTTAGAGCAAGAGGAGAGTTTATCTCCCTCAAATCCCATCTGAAACTACCAGGATTTCAATCCTTGGAGGCTCTGATTTCATCTGCTGGAGATTTCCAGGATGTGTCCCTGACAGATCCCAGCGCATCCTGGGCACTGAAGGGATGTGCTGCTCCGTCTCTATCCATGAGCAGATCTTGGCAGGGACTGTCATTGTCCGATCAATGTGATTGGTGAAGGCAGAGAAAAGAAGGGGTCTGTTATGAGAAATGACCAGGAATGAGAGCCAGGTTTCCCGAAAACCTGTGACTCCTGTTTCCAATGCTGTCACAAAGCCAGGACTCAGAGGCTCTGCATGAACCACTCACAGCTTCATCTGAGAGTCTCATTTTCTCGTATTGACCTAGAGGGGTTTGGGAGCTCGGTGAAATCAGTGCTTTTCTGTCAATTGATTCAGCCTCAAGGAAGCTGCCACTTCCAGCATTGCCCAGCACACACAAGAATCCTAAATATTGCAGTTGCAAGGGCTTGGGGGTTTGAAATCCTGCTGGATTATTTAGCAGACACAAAAGGCTGCCCTGAGTGTGAAGGGACCAGCATAGATCACAAGCCCAGAACAGCCAGGGACAGGATTTGTCCCTGGAGTCATAGCTGAGGTCAAGGCAACCTTGGCCCCTCCAGAACTCAATTAGCAAAAACAAGGATGAAATAAAAAGCAGGAGAATAAACTCTGACCCTACTGCCAGCAGCAGGCTGAGGGTTATCAATGACAAAACCGGGCACAGGGCCAGCCCAGTACATCCCAGTGCATGTCTGTCAGAACCCAGCCTGCTGCTACAGCCACCAATCCGGATTGTGGTAGAGGTCCTCAACTTTTCCCGTCATCTGTCCCATGCTTAAGTCTGGGTCTATTCCTGTTTGAAGTCCCCATGGGGCATGTCGAAGGTAGGTGTACATCAGGAGGAACACAGCCCCAGGTTACTGCTGGCCTTCACAGGGCTGACACAGAAAACCTACCTGACGTATGGCCTGTTTGTCAACCCCTCCCAGGTGTCCCCCTGCCTTCACTGAGCTGGTCCGAATCTGTCTCTATCAGCCCACAAGAGCAGCTGGTCCAAGCCAGCGCTGACTCGAACCCTGAGTGCCTCGTCAAATGCGTCGAAAACAAAGTGGTGCCTTGCACCCAGCAAGTGGCATGAAGCTCCTTAGACGGTGCTTGAGAGATAGCGAAGGCTCGCAGATGGTCCGTGACCGGAGTGTGAAGATAAGATTGGCCCGGAAGATTTCCTTAAAATTAAACCCAAATAATCGACCAATCTCGACGACCTATTCGGTTAGACCCTTTCTGGTTTGCTGTGTCTTGTGGCCTGACACCACTTCTGACACGGGTAGTGAAAGAAATGCGAGCTGTGAGGTGTGTTAGTGGAGAGATGCAGCCCCATCCTCGTCTATGGACATCCGGAGGAACCGTTGAGGATTGCACCCCACTCCCAATCAGTAGAGGACCCAGATACTGAGAGCCATTGACTCGACAACTGATTGCTCACTAGGGGAGTGTGTACTCGCACGCAGATCCCTGATCTCTCCAGAGCTGAGATAATATCCAGTGCTGCTCAACTGGAGCTCTTCTCCAGAGAATCTCTCTAACATGATTGTGGTGCTCTGACAGCCACGGTGTTAAGTGCGATAGGAGGCAGAACCACTGTCTCCAATTAATACGCGACAAGTCACCGTTCTTGTCTCGTGAATTCTTTCCCTGCAGAGATTTAGAACACCTGCGAGGTTATCTTGCCTCCCATGCTCATGCACTTACCTGCGCAGACAATAGACACTCTGCTTGAACGCAGCCTTCTGGTGCCTGAGTCACGCCAAGCTGGTCTCTCCTCAGTCCTCGCTGTGGTGCATGGATTAGCACAGTCCTAAGGTTACTGTTTGATTCCCTAAATAGGATCAATATTGCCTCTCGATTATCAATAACGAACCAAATTTGGAACCTTATCCTAGATGTATCTTGCTTTTGGGGGTTTTCGACTTTGCAGACTCTTATTGAAACTTTGGAGACTCGTCTGAAATTGGCTTCTCTGCCACTGGAGTGATCCATAAGGGTCGTGAATGGTCCCTCTACTAGTGCCTGCATAACTCCCGCCAAGAGAGATTTTTGGTTGGTGTATGAACTTTTGAGTTTATATCTCGTTCATGGAAAATTCAGTTACTTCTTCGCACCAGTTGTTGGGAGATGCACACCTACCCCCCTGCTGCACCTGGGGGTGGAGAGGGTCTTCGCTTCAAGTGGGGAATTCAGCATGCTGGGTTGCGTGCATATGGGGATGCCCAGCAGAATCTAAGTGGAATCCCTTTCTGTTGTGCGGGGGAAGGAGAAGAAATTGGTTGTGTGAAAGAGTAATCTCAGAAAGTGGCACCTGGATGCTTCATGGCGCTTTCTTTTCGTCTCTAAAAACCCAAAGCATCTCAGAGCATTTTTATGTACTCTGATTCTATCCCCATGTGCTAATGTGATTGCGAGACACAGAGGCCAAGCAAAAGGCATTTGCGCGGCCCAGGTCTCGCTGAGTTTTGTCTGGCGTTGTCAAATTTAGCATATGAACAAGAATTCATTTTACCCATCTTTATTTAACTGGGGTGTTTTGGTCTTCTGCGTGGGATACCTAAAAACTCCTGCTGCGTGAAGCAGTGTAGAATGGGACGCTCGAAGCCAAGCTAAAAAAGAGTTCTCAGTCTAAGTCAGTGTCGTATCAGCGATGGGTCAAGCTCAGGGCAGCGACCTTATCTTCATCCTCTGCTCGTTCAGCTAGAAGTGCTTTTCGCTTTGGAACGTGAATCGGAGCCAGTGCTTGAAGAAAACTGCCAGAAGAGGAATTGGAACCCCCAAAGACCCTATAGCAGGAAACTTATTACTCGTATAATTATAATAACTATACTATATCCAGAGGATTAGTTACTTAGTTTACGGTAAATATGGAGAAAACACAATAACTCCAGATTCGCAGAATCACGCCTTGTGCTGCATTGTCCAAGATCGCTGAAGACTTTTATGTCACTTATTAGGCCGTGTAGTGTTTCATGTTGTGGGGGAGGATCGGTAAAGAAAAGTGTTAATTTCTTTTCAAGAACCCAGCTCTGTTTTCCATAGTGATTATGTTTTTTCCTGTGACCTTCTCCGATAATACTTGAATAATCTGTTTTCATAAAACAAATGATATAGAAATAACGCGTGTAACATAATGTACTTCTGAAATTTTGAACACCGTAATACATTGTGTGTCTAAAAAATTCACATTGTTTGAGAAAAAGGCTGAAAAATCATGGGATCATAGAAAGGTTGGGTTGGAAGGGACCTTAAAGATCTTTTAGATCCAACACCCTGCAATGGACAGGGATTAAAAAATCCCACTTTAGTGCCCCTTTCTTCCCCAGTTTACAATCCCTTGGATCAGCCCTCAGTGACTCTCCCTCAGTTCTGGGAAACTTTAAATATTCATGGCAGAAGGAGTTTATTTTTGACACCCCTGGCCCCAGCAGCTCCTGGAGCTGCAGCGTGCCCTCCGTCCCAGGGTGTGTCTGGACTGAAGGGATGATGGAATTAGAGTCCAGCTCCATGACAAGCCCATCTGCTGGCGCTGGGCTGACCTACATGAGGTGGAATGAGATGTGCTGGGCTCCTTCCAACTCCTGGGGTGGGCACGGAGCCCCAGTGCCAGCAGAAAGGAGCATTGTCCAGCTGGAGGGATGGAAAATCCCATCAGGACAGGCACAAGAGGCTCCTTTTGGGTCCCTGTATCCGAATTCAACCCCATTTTGCACATGTGAGTTTGAAAATTCACAGAAAATGGAAATAAAATATAGACGTGAGATTTATTTCCATTCACCTGAGTCCAGGTGCTGTTTTGTTTCAGGAAAATTCCAAATATAGTGTGTTTGGTGGTGCCTGATCCATGGCTTACACTGTTAGTAAAATTTGAAGACCTACAGATGCATTTTTCCTTCCTCGTATTCCCAACCCATGCCTATTAGAGCAGATGGAAAGTTTACCCTTCCCAATCTCGTGCCATCTCTGCATGCAAATGAAGAAATCTGAGCTTAAAACCTGTCAAGCCAACACCTTCCCCCAGGATTCGATTGACTTTGAAATCATTCGCTTCAAAAAAAAACAAAACACCCAAACAAACAGGGGAAGATCCCAAAAGGAAGAGAATTAATAACGGCAATGTTTTCTAATATGCACACGAAACAAATCCTTCAATCTAAATGAAATCTATATTGCAGGCGTCTGCTGGTTTTGAGCTGAGCCCAGGCTGCTTGGGCTCCACATCCATCCCAATTTCATGCTTCCCTTTGAACCCAGCTTATCAGAAACCGTGCCTTTCTTTTTGCCCTGCCTTCCGGAGGGTTTGCAGAACTCAAGTCAAAGCAGGAAGGATATTTTTCCCTACGTGGAAAGGAAGAAATTAATTGTCCCGTGTCCTTGTCCTTCCCATGTGTGTATTGGGAAGGACCCACCCTGCCAAAATTCCTCTCTGTTCCTCAGTCCAGGGGGAGGAATCCTGTTTTTGTGTGTTTTGAAGATCATTATCAGACAAATCTCATCTTGTGCTTCCGTGACTGCCGGAGATTTGTTCCTGTACCTGTGAAATCTGCATCTGTGACAACAGGTTTCTGCCAATTTGGGGAGTTTCATCTCTCTCCACCAGGAACTCGATCACGCATTCCCTGGGGATAAGGTGCCCACAGCACTCGTTTTCTAATGGATGTGTATTTTTACCTCCTTTAGTGCAAAAAATGCAGGTGGTTCCGACTCGAAATTATTTTTGTTACCTCCATAGGAAATACAGGAGATCCACAAACACCAACCACTCTTCACAGCACCCCAGTTTAGTTCTTTCTGGGGCAACTTACCCCCAGCCACCTCTTTGCTGTGTTGAACAAACCAGAGCTGGGATATTTTCCTGATGGATTTGTTTCCCTTCAGTTTTCTGCCATGAAATGTATCAGTTTGGATCAAGGATTTGGAGAAGTGGCTCCAAAGAGAAACAAAATTTCTCTGCTTTCTGATGCCTGGTGGTGTTTGGAACAGGGTGCCCAGAGGAGCTGTGGCTGCCCCTGGATCCCTGGCAGTGTCCAAAGCCAGGCTGGACAGGGCTTGGAGCACCCTGGGATGGTGGAAGGTGTCCCTGCCCATGGCAGGAGGTGACACTGGATCGGCTTTAATGTCCACTGCCACCCAGACCCTTCCATGATTCTGTGATTGATGTGAGGGTGGGATCCCCGTGGCAGCATCACAGGAAGGGAAACTGCCATGATCCATGAAGGACGCCCAGCCCATCCCCAGATTTTGTCTGAAATTGCCCACATGGGCTCCCAAATCCAGTGAGAAGCCAGCAGGGAAATGCAAAGGACTCCAAGCAGGAGGGAAGCCCTAAAAACTCCCTGCTGGAGCAGAGCAGAAAACCACAGAGATTAAAATTTTTATTTCCATTATCCGTGGCTGGTGAGTTCCGACCATCACCTGTGTCCTGCAGACACACCCAGGAATTCCAGCCAGAGCAGGAGCGGATGGCAGCAGTTGTTCTGCTGCTGCCTACACCTGCCAAATGAGCTCCCTTCCCCCCTTCCTTTTCCCTTCCCTTTCCCTTCCTTCCCTTCCCTTCCCTCCCTTCCCTTCCCTTCCCCTTCCCTTCCCTTCCCTTCCCCTTCCCTTCCCTTCCTTCCCTTCCCTTCCTCCCTTCCCTTCCCTTCCCTTCCCTTCCCTTTCCCTTCCTTCCCTTCCCTTCCCTTCCCTTCCCACAGCACTTTTCCGCCTCCTCTCCTTTGCACCAAGGAGTATTTGGTGTATCTGGGACTGTTTGTCCTCCCACGGACAAAGTTTGCTCATCCCAGAGGTCTTGGCTTCCCCACTCTATAAAAAATCCAGATCCCAAACAGTCTTTGGTTATTCCTGCAGATATTTCCACGCACACCCTGGCCCTGCTGAAGCCGGGTTTGTTATCAGCTTAATAGGGCCAAGACTTCAATTCATCCTGGCAATAAACGACAGAAATATTGGTGCTCCTGCCTTTTCTAATCTAATAATTTTCTTTTCCTTCCAGAGGAGGCCATTCCCTAGCCCTGAGATAGTCTCCCGGCCCAGCATGTGGAATTACAGATACTGCCAGCACCTATTAACTGCACAAATCTTTGCATTGATAAGTGAAGGAGAGAGATTTATGTCTTGAAATGAGAAATTCTATCCCCAACAACAAAATTGAGCCGGTGGATCAATCCAGATCAGAGCCCGTCGAGGAAGTGACGGCGGCAATCAGCAATCGGCATTAATTGCTGTCTCCGGCATCTCAGCAGCCTGCCAGGAATGCTGGGCTGGAGGGATGGAGCTTCTCCCTGGCCCCTGAGGGACTTCTGGCCACGGCAGAGCCGTTCTGGCAAATTATCATGGAATATTTATGGAGTTTCCTCCATTTCTGGCACCTTGAAGGAGATGAATCAAAAATCTCCTCCCAGGGCTAAATGGGCTTAAGAGCAGCTTTCCCTTGCATACCAATTGCCTAATAAGCCCCAAACTGGATTTGCTCAGATTAATTCCCATACACTTCATTTATTTGCTGCTTCTTATCCAGCAGCTTTCAACCCCCAGGCAGGATTCCTGTAAATATGACCCCTCCCGGGGGCACTGTCCTGCCACCATCCCAAAATCAAAACCCTGAGGGCTTAAAACCGGACAGAATTCTCCATCTCATCCACCATGTGATTTTAAAGGAGTTTTGCTGCTTTTATTTGCATTTTTTATCCCAGAGCCCCAGTTCTTGAGATGCCCCTGGATAACCTGTACAAACTGGCAGGGGCTGGGGACGTCTTGTAGTCTGAGCTCTTGTCCCCAAGCCATCAAATCCACCCAAACCATTCCTGACAGCTGCTTGTCCAAACTCCTGCATGGAGCCAGCGGCATCCCCAGGTAACTGTTCCCACATCAAAGCAGGTCCTTTCTTCTAATGTGCCCTGGAGGAAATTCTGACACATCACTGAAACTTTGTAGGTGTTTAATCTTTATTAGGGAGCAGTCCCGAGCTGTGGCTGGGTAAAGGGTGGGTCTCCAGATCCAGCTCTGCCCCTCCCAGGAGGTTTGGGATGTTCTGCAAAGCTCTGGCACCCCCAGGCACTGTCTAGGGTGAAAACCTAGGTCTCATTAAGAAGCAAATCCATTTTTAGGTCTAAAAGTTGCACCAAAAAAAGTTCTGGAAATGTCTACCTTGTTCCTAAATGCTCAGAAAGCAAATTAACCTGATCCTGAGATTCTCTGTTCAGTGTTTGTGTCACCCAGCACAGGGCATTTCCCACGGACCCCGACCAAGCATCCCTTGGCCATTCAGAAGGGCAACCCAGACAAATTAGAAACTCCTTGAAATTCCCTGTGTTATTCCCAGTGTCCCAACAGGATGCAGAGAATCCTCTGGAGCAAACAAGAGAGATTCGCCCTCTCCTTCAGCTCTCGCTGGCAGCTTTGCTCCATTTTGCAAAACCAAAGCTTCTTTGCCACAAAATGAAAGGGAATTGTCCCTCTGGAGGCTGGAAGGGCTCCAGAGCAGAGCTGTGCCACGGGAAAAGCTCTGTGAGCTGCCTCACGTGGGGTGAGGTGAAGGGAAGGGAGCAGGGACAGCCCTGAGCTGCAGATTGCTCACTCCTGCTCCTGGCTCTGGCTATAAATAAATACCAGGATCTAAGAAAAACAAAAAGGGAAGAATGACTGGGTTTGTTCTAACTCATCAATGACAGGACAGCTTTAAAGAGACACAAGAACAATACAGAAAAAAACAAGCTTGGTTTCCTAGAAATGAAAGCTGAGCTAAAAAAAACCCCAGGGCTTGTCCAAATTTTCTCTTTTCTGCCCAAGGAGAACTACTGAGCTCGGGTGTGATTTATAAAGAAAGAGAAGGCTGCAAGGAGGGAAGGAGCAGTATCAGGGAGGTTGTGGCCTCTCAGGGGCGTTGCCAGGATTTCTCCTCCCTGGAAGTGTCCAAAGCCAGGTTGAACAGGGCTTGGAGACAGTGGAAGGTGTCCCTGCCCATGGCAGGAGGTGACACTGGATGGGCTTTAATGTCCAGTGCCACCCAGACCCTTCCATGATCCTGTGATTGATGTGAGGGTGGGATCCCCATGGCAGCATCACAGGAAGGGAAACTGCCACGATCCATGAAGGACACCCAGCCCATCCCCAGATTTTGTCTAAAATTGCCCACATGGGCTCCCAAATCCAGTGGGAAGCCAGCAGGGAGCCCCCAAAACCATCTGAGCTAGGCCAGAAAGCAGTGGAGTCTCAAATGGCCCCTCCAGCAGCTGGGATGAGCCCAGGGCTGAGATCCTGCTGCTGTCCATCCATTAATCACAGGGAATGGGAAGATACTGAGATGAGTGGGTTTTGTTCCATTTTTTTTTTTCAATTCCAGGAGCCAACTGCTGCCACGGAGCTTCCACTCCTCCCAGAATGGCCTGGGAAAGGTCTGATGCCTGTCATGGGGAAGAGAGCTGTTATTAGACCCCATGTGCTTTATAGGGATTTCTGAAGGAAAGTCTGAGGGTTAATTTTTAAAGGGATTTCCCAGGAAAGGTCTCGGTGCAGCTCCAGGGATGGGGTGACTGTGGGACTCTGAGAAGGGACATTCACCCTTCCTGTCATGCAAAGCCTTTGTCCCTTTTGTCCCCTTTGTCCCTTTGTCCCTTTTGTCCCCTTTGTCCATTCCCCTGCACCCATGGGTGGTCCCCATTCTTTCCTCCTGTCACAGCCCCATGGAACGAGGTGGAAAAGCCCTTTTAGGTCATCGAGTCCAACCAGCACTGCTGAGGCCACCCCTGCCCCATGTCCCCAAGTGACACATCCACATGGCTTCTGAGTCCTTCCAGAGATTCCCCCTTACCCTGTGATGCTGCTGCACATTTGGCAGCTTCCAGAGCCCTTGTCCCCGTGCTGCAGGTGCCACCCAGCCTGGCAGGGATCTCTGCCACCCTGCAGCAACCTTGAAAGCCCTTTGGTGGCCGCAGCATCTGTCACTGCAGATGCCAGCAGGGAGGCTCCTGGCACAGCGCTGGGGACCTGAGGGGTGGCAGGAGCATCACAGGAGGCCCCATCTGCCTCCAGAACCATCCCTGAAGGTCACACACAGGGAGGGGACCAGGTGTCACCTGGCTCTGGTCACCAAGGTGGGCGCAGCAAACAGACATCACTGCTTTCTGAATGAGGAAAGAAAAAGCAACAAAATTCTCCTTTTCCTTATCCTAAGGAGCTGATCTTTGAGCCTTTCCATCAAAAACAAGCCATCAGAACCCCAGCAAGTGCTGCTCTCCTCATTCAGGGAGCTGCTGCTGCAGTTTTGGGGATCTTTGAATGTGTCCCTCGTAAATTTTTGTACCTTTTCTGGGAAAAGGTGCCTCATCCTCTCTTACCACAAGGTGAAGGGGTTTTTCTTGTATAATACAAGATGAAGGATTCACATATTTTGTTGCATTAACCAGGCTGTAGGGAGAGAAAGGACATTTAATGTTCCAGGTAGATGTCCAAGAAAAATCAAAAGAATCCAATAAAAGAAATTTCGACCAGCTCAGCTCGTCTCTCCCTGCTGTAAAGAGATGAGGTTCAGCAAAGGTGAAGCAACTTATTTTGTTGCTGGTTTTAGAAAGAACTGGCGCCACCCAAGCAAATCAGGCACAAGAATTCTTAATTGTTTGGTGCTGTCACTAATGAGCCCAGCCCCATTTCACGGGTCATTGCCTGTGCAGAGGGAAAAAAATAGGGGGGGTTGCACCTTCACCTGCTTTCTGGAATAATTGTACCTGGTTTGGTTAATTATTGGGTTCATTTAGAGCTGCTGCTGAGCCAGTGCTGGCTCTGAGAGGGGTGTGAGCACAAGCAGCTTGTGACAAGCCTTGTCACCAGCCAAAAATAGGGACACAAGTGGGAATAAAAGCACTGGAGCTTCAGTGATGGGGCTGTGGGCAGGAGGTGGGGTGTGGAGAAGGGTGCCAGCCCAGCCTGAGGAGGCATCACCCCTCTGCAGACACCCAGAGTGGGACAGATGGGTCCCACCCATGGCCCCGGGCCCGGCTGGCACCTCCTCAGCTCACCCTAAAGAGGAGCTGTCACCCTGCCTGCTGCCTGGAGGTGACACTGCCTGCTTGTTCCAGCAGGGAATCCTCCCCCAGCTTCTTTCTCACCTCTCGGCGTGTGGCTCGATGTTTTCCCCCATCCCCCCAGGGATTTCAGAGATAACAAGCAGATGTGAGCAGGAAATCAGTGCAGAGATTCCTTCTGGATGCATTTCCAGGCATAGCTCTCAAGGCTCAGGCACTACAACACTCAGGGCACCTGTTAGAGGTTCCTTCACCCGCAGCATTAAAAAGTCCCTTTGCCCACAGCTCTCCCCAAATCAGGTGTCCCATAACTTGTGGTGGATGTGGCTCTGATCCACTTGAAGATCTTTCCACCCCAAGCTATTCCTGAATTTCACAATATCCTTCAAGGCCAAGTTCTGCACCATGGTATGCACATGTCTCAAGTTCACAGGTTTGTGCTAATATTTCCATCTTGCTGAATTCCTGACTTTAAAATGAAATAGAACACCCTGGATGTGACAAATGCCACTCCAGTAGTGCCCAAGGGACAGACACTGTCCTGCCTCCCCAGGCATTTCTCCTCAGCTGCCCACAGCCCCTCTCCTCCCATATACATTTATAAAGAGAGATGAAAACAGTTTTAATGTATCAGACCCCATGAATAATGTACTGGAAAAGGCTCAGTGCAGCCAAGCGTGTCCCATCCCATCAATATGATAAATGCAGGGACAGTTGTTTTAATTGTCAGCAAATGGTGAAGGCATGGACACCTCCCTGCTGTTCCAGGGAAAATGGGAGCTGGACACCTCCTCATGCGCCAGCCCATCTGTACGTTTATTTGTGATCCCAAAGCCCAGGAGAGGCTCACAGCTGGTGTGAAGTAGCCCAGAGTGTGGGGTTTGTCCAGGAATGTGGTTTGAGGGGTGTCTATTGTGTCTTTCACATCACCTCAAAGATCTCATCTTGGCATTTCGCATTCCTGCTGGAGCAGCACAGGGAGGCTCCTCTCCATCTCTGCCCCATCCTGGCTGAGGTGGGAAGGTGCTTGGAGCAACCTGGACTATGGAAGGGGTGGAAAGAGATTGGCTTTAAAGTCTTTTCCATCCCAAGCCATTCTGGAATTCTGGGATTCTGTGACATGATGACATCAGGGCCTTGGACCCAACCCAAAACAGCCGTGCAGGGCTGAGAGCCACCCCGGGACATGGCATGTCCATTCCCAGTCTGGAATGTGACAGCTCTATTCCCACTCTGGATACAGCAGCTCTTCTTTTCACTCTGGAATGTGACAGCTCCATTTCCACTCTGGATACAGTACTTCAGTTCCTACTCTGGACACGACAGCTCCGTTCCCACTCCAGAATGTGACAGCCCAGTTCCCACTCTGGATGCAGCAGCCCAGTTCCCACTCTGGAATGCCTCAGCCCCATTCCCACTCTGGAATGCCTCAGCCCCATTCCACTCTGGAATCCTCAGCCCGTTCCCACTCTGGAATGCTCAGCCCCGTTCCCACTCTGGAATACCTCAGCCCTGTTCCCACTCTGGAATGTCTCAGCCCCGTTCCCACTCTGGAATGTCCTCAGCCCCATTCCCACTCTGGAATGCCTCAGCCCCATTCCCACTCTGGAATATCTCAGCCCCGTTCCCACTCTGGAATATCTCAGCCCCATTCCCTCTCTGGAATATCTCAGCCCCATTCCCACTCTGGAATACCTCAGCCCCATTCCCACTCTGGAATGTCTCAGCTCCCCCATTCTCACTCTGGAATCTCGTTCCAGTCCCACTCTGGAATATCTCAGCCCCATTCCCACTCTGGAATATCTCAGCCCCATTCCCACTCTGGAATATCTCAGCCCCATTCCCACTCTGGAATACCTCAGCCCCATTCCCACTCTGGAATGTCTCAGTCCCGTTCCCACTCTGGAATATCTCACTCCCGTTCTCACGCCGCTGTGTTTTGCCGTTCCGCGGTCGCCACAGGGCTCGGGCCAGAGGCAGCGGTAAAATATCTCCGTAATAAACGGAACCATTTGGCTCTCAGAGCCGGTGCCAGCTTTTATAACAATTTCCATCTTAAGCTGGCTCAATCCATATTTAATGAAATCTTCTATAAACCCTTTAACAGCCCTCAATTCATTTCGAGTGGTAAATGAGTCAGCACTTTGAAATGATGAGCAGGATTCAGACTCTGCTGCCGTTACTTAAGGAGAAGAAGTGATTCTTTTTTAATGCTTTTTCTCCTAAATAACGTTTCCTTCTCATTTTTCTCTCTCTCTTTTTTTTTTTTTTTTTTTTTTTTTTTTTTTTTTTTTTTTTTTTTTGCTGCTGTGATGTGCTATGCTGCTCAGTAGAGGCGAGGGCAGGCACAGGGGCACGAATGCCCAGCTCTGGCACCATCCCACTGCTCCCTGCGCACAGACCTGGCCAGCCCAGACTGATTTATCCGACTGTCTCTCATCCAATCTCTTGGCTGGGTCAACTCCAAACAGGATTAATCTCTCCCTGCCTCAGTTTCCCATTTACTTTGTGCTCCAATCTCTTGCCAGGCATTTCAGAGAGCTCTGGAGGGCCATCCCAGCTCTCTGTGCAGCCTGAATTCCTCCAGCATGGAATGTGGAAGCATCCAGGAGGGAGATATCACATCCACCAAGCACAGCCCACCTGAGGAGCAATCATCTGCCCTGTTATTCCCATTTTCCCTCAGAATCAGACAGCAAAATCCCCTAAAGAGCCAGAGTCTGAGGGAAAGGCCGATACCAGCTGTGTAATCATCACTCTGCGGTACCTGCTCATTTGAATAATGAAATGGCATCTTTGTTAAAGGCAAGGAGACTTCCAAGCTGTCTTGTTCTGCAGCTCACCTATAAAAGCCAAGCAAGCTTTGCAAAACATTTCAATTCTCCTGATCACTGTAATTACTGGCCAGGATCCAGCTCTGCTCTCTGCTCAGCTTTGCCAGCGGGTTACACACGAGGGCTGTGGGCACAGGCTCGAAAATGAAGTGAATCATGGCTCGGTTTAGTTCGGAAAATGCCTTTATTTTGCATCATATTGATTTTTTTTGCCTCTTATTCTGCACCACGCAAAGCAAGCCCTGCCTGCGTGGGGAGGTGTCAGGGCATTTCTGATTGGGGTGAGCTGAGGCTGAAGATGTGTGTCACAGGCTGCGGCACAAAATCGAGTCAGAGATCTCCACAGTGCCTTTAAATATTGCTTTAAGTGGAGCTGAGGGGGTAATGGTGGCATTAAGGCTGTCCTTAACCCATAGTGGGATATGAGGCTGAGTCAGGTCACCTCAAGCATTTCCATGGCAGGTTTTCCAGCACCTCTTGGCTCCAGCCATTGAGCATTTCCAATTAACTCTGCATTTAAATGACCGAATCCTGCTGAAATGTGAGCAGAGGCACAGCCACCCCTTCTCCTTGATTCCAGCACCAGTGGGAGCCAGCAGCCCCAGGAGCTTTCTGGGCAGTTTGTGCAGGGTCTGTGCTTGGGGAGGTTGTGGAAAAAAGGAGGCTCAGGGGTGACCTCATCACTTTCTACAACTGCCTGAAGGGTGGGTGTGATCAGGGGGCTCAGTCCCTTCTCTCAGGCAAGAATTGATAGAAGGGGAGGACACAGCCTTAAGCTGCACCAGGGGAAGTTTAGTTTGGATATTAGAAAAAAAAATCTTCACTGAAAGGGTGATCACCCACTGGAATTGTTTGCCCAGGGCGGTGGTGGAGTCACTGTCCTTGGAGGGGTTTAAAAAGAACCTGAATGTGACACTCAGTGCCGTGGTTTGGTTGATATGGAGGTGTTGGGCATGGGTTGGACTTGATGATCTTGAAGGTCTCTTCCAGCCCAGTTCATTATGTGTGATTCTGTGTGATTCTGTGTGATTCTGTGTGATTGATTCTGTGTGATTCTGTGTGATTCTGGGTGATTCTGTATGATTCTGGGTGATTCTGTGGGCTGGGAGGTGAAGTGGGCACCTTAGGCCTGGCTTGCAGAAGCTGGAATGAGTGGGACAGTTTGGGCCCCGGGATCTGCTGATCCCGAGTGCTCGGTGGAGCTGCCTGAAGGCCAGCATACTCTGGGACAGCTGAAATCATGGGATCATTGAATTCTTTAGGAAAAGCCCTCTGAGATCATTGAGCTAAAATTGTCAAGTCCACCGTTAACACATCCCCAAGGTGCCATCATCCACACGGCTTTTAAATCCCTCTAGGGATTTAGTGACTTTTGCCAGCACTGGACAGCCCTTCCCATGAAGAAATTGTCATTAATATCTCACTGAACCTCCCCTGGCCCAGCCTGAGGCCGTTCCCTCTCCTCCTGTCCCTGTTCCCTGGAGCAGAGCCCGACCCCCCCGGCTGTCCCCTCCTGTCAGGAGTTGTGCAGAGCCACAAGGTCTCCCCTGAGCCCTCTTTTTTCTAGGCTGAACTTCCAGTAACTCCTGGTTCTCCAGACCCTTCTCCAGCTCACTTTCCTTCTCTGGACGTTCTCCAGCCCCTCAATGTCCTTCTTGGAGTGTGGCATGGCTGAAAAAGAAAATAAAATCCACCGGCTGCCCTCAAGTGCTTGCAGCATTTTCCTCCAGGCGCATCTGGAAGGAGTGATTTCCAGTCGGGATGAAGAGGGATTCCTGCTGCTGTGCCAGCCCCAGGTGAGATTGTCACTGACACCCAAGGACAGTTTTAATATCCACTGCTGGAAAAGGCTGAAGTGGCCCTGGAACAGCCTGTCCAGAGAGCAACCTCACCGTCCTCGGAAAGGGAGAGGGAAGGAGCAGAGCCCGGCTCCTCCAGCCTTCCCAGGCAAAGGGCGAGAGGGGACCTGGCTGCTCTCTGTAAATATGTCAGGGAAGAGGAACAAAGGGAGGAAATAAAGGCTGGAGTTAAAGGCAATGATAGAACAGCAGCTAAATTTAGGCCTGGAGACAAAGGAAAGAGCCTAAGTTTGGTTCAGAACCAGCTGAACTCCTTCAAAGAGTTCAAGGACTAAACTTGATCAGTTGGAGAATGGGATGAGGCCGTACCCATCCTGGTGGTTCCTCACACAGCTCTTGGTCAACACCAAGCCCTGGGGGATGACCAAGAGCCATCAGAGAACCCACAGCACACTGCAAAGCACCCCAAGGTGCAAACCAGGAGAACACCCCAAATCCAGAAGGAAATCTTTCAATCCGTGTTATTCCAAGGTAATTTTTCTTCAGCTGCTCCAGGAGCGTGCGCTGCTGATGAGAGAGGGAGATGTCAGCGCAAGGGCTGGGTTTAAATTGTTAATCCCGCCCCAAATCCATCAGCGAGGAGCACAGCTGCCAAAACCAGTTGACTCCCAGCTGATCCCATGTATCTTTCATGTGGCTCCAGTGCAGGCCACCGTGCTGGGATGGGACCTGTCACTCGTTGGGAGCCCGCGGGAGCTTTGTTAAACAAAAGCCATCGCAAGCTGTTGCCTTCTACACACATCACCCAGCCTAAATGGCACTTAATGGAATAATGAACCACGGGGAGACACAGACAAGGAAACGTCATTAAATCTGCTTAAAAATGGATCAAATGCTGAATCAATTCCCATTAGCGAACACACGGATATTTCACATATCCTTAGGAGTTTTATTAGGCGTTCATGCAGAATCTGAGGTAATGATGGCGATTTCCCCCCAAACTCCTTTCTTCCTAGTAAAAACCACTAGGACCAAGGAGCCAGGACTTGATTCTCTCATGCCTCTTTTTTTTTAAAGCATTTTATGAAATATTTAAGCCATGTCTTTTGCTTCTCATGGTCATGCCCTTATTGTGTCAAGTCAAATTAGTTAAGTATACAAATGAGAGTAAACAAAGGTGACAGATAAATGAAACACATGGTTCCCGAAGTGTCAGAGGTCCCCTCTGTGTGGTCAATCCAGAGGTTCCTCTTGATGCACAGCCCTGTGAGAAGTTGAGAGGAAGAGGCTCCAAGCTTCCAACCAAGTTCCTCAAAGCACCAGATGCGTTCCTTCCCTTCCTCCCCTTTCTCTTCCTCTCCCCCTCTCATCCCTACTCTCCAATGTCATTTAAACACTGAGTGCACACTGAGCAGAGCCAAGGAAAACAGTGGAACACAAATTTCCTTGAATATTCATATTTAATAATATTTGGACACTGGCAGCATGTGGAAGTTGCTGCAAGATCCAGGCTCCCTGAGAGGAGCTGAAAGAGCACGGTGCAGGCAGGATCTGAGCTTGGAGAGTGGGCAGTGCTTCCCAGAAAGGTGCAAAGGCTGGAGGAGATAAGGCAGCAGGGACACGGGAGAGTTGGGACTGGAAATCCATGGCTGTAAGGACCAGATATCCCAGTTTGTGCCATGCCCAGCACTTTCCCCCCGTGGGATTAGCAAATATCTCTAATTCCTTAAACCCAAAGTCTACGTGAAGTTTTAATGCATTTTTTCCCCCAATATGTGGTCCCAGCATGGGACGTGCCAATACCCTGTGAGAGGTTGAACAAGCTGGTGACAAAGGAGCCTGAGAAGAAAAAAAAAAAAAAAAACACAAAAAAGTGGGGACATGCAGACAGATGGAGTTGCATGGAGGCAATATTGGTCAGCGTGTTCACCAGGAGCTGAGGATGACAGCCAGGGAGCCTCCAGCTGCTGGGCTGGTGTCAGGAGTTTGATAATAACACCAGACCTGTTTTGCATAAGCTGGCTGTGTGCATAATTCATGGCTGTAATGAGCTGATCATTAGGAGCAGTCTCAGCTCACCTCCGAGCCGCGTGTGGTCGGAGCAGGATCCGGCAGAGCAGAGCCATTAAGGAGGCACCTGAAAGAGGATAATTTATTCTAATTCCAAAGACAGCTGCAGCTTGACCCTTTTGTGCTCACTCACCTTGAACAGAGCCAGCCGAGTTCCACCACAGTGAATTCTCCCAGGAAAAAAACCCAAAACTATTCCTTCAGGTTTTTCCGGCCAGAGATGCTTCAAAACCTCTCCTTGACACCAAAATTCCCAGTTTGTGGTAGGCAAGTTGGGTTTTATTTCCAGAGGTGCTGGGCTATGGCTTGGAAATGCTTTTTTTCATTAATCGTGGCTTTCCAAATGGGTTAAAAGTATCCTGGTTTTGCTATGGAGCCGAAGGGGAAGATTTGCACAGCCAGGGAGGCTGATGGGCAACACCTCTGGAGATCCTTCCCTCCCTCCATCCTTCCTCCCATCCACCCTTCTTCCCATCCATCTTTCCTCCCATCCTCCCACCCTTCCAGTCTTTGAATCCAAGCTTGGCTTGGTTTGGAAGCCGATATTACAAATGAAAAGTCACAGCTTTGGAAAACCCAAGTGCAGCACTTGGAATCCTCAGGAATGGAGAATCGCTGTTGGTCCATGGACAGCTGAGCTGGGAGAAGCTCCAGAGAGCCAAGGGATCTTCAGAAAAAGTGTGACAACAGCTGAATGCAAATTAGAAATGTTCAGATAGAAATTATTTTGGATATTTTCAAAAAATCTCCGCTGGCTGGATGCAGAATCAACGACGGGATTTTTGTGCCAGGCTCTAATTTCTCCCAGCTTCCCTACTCCATGTTCAACAATGTTCAGTTAGAAACTGTCAGATAAAAATTAAACAGGAGGGGAATTAAATCTCAGTTTAGAAATGAAACTGGAGGGGAGTTGAGTTAAACCCCAGCTCAGCCAATTGCAGAAGGTGCTGAAGTCTGCACAGCTTCAAGGTGCTGAATCCAGGCACTGACTGTTCCTAAAAGTTGCTTTTTTGAGTGGTTTAAACAACACTCAACAGAGCTTTTGGAAGTCCAGCTGGATGATTTTGTTTCCTTCCAGCTTTAAAACTGACTTTCAGACTCCTTTCTTGCGTATTTATGGTGCGAAAACATCAAAAGGCCACAGCTCGGTCAGCGGCAGTTGCGCGACTGGGAATTGTCGATTCCATAATCACATTTTGGACTCCAATTGATCCTCAGACCGTGAAGAAATTTGCAAAAATTTTCAAACAAGGAATATGGTGGGGACTTCTCCAATCTGTTTGCAGGCAATTTGTGAACAGAAACCCTTGGCAGCGCTGGCTGGACGCGGAATCAATGCTGGGATTTTTGTGCCAGGCTCTAATTTCTCTCAGCTTCCCTACTCCATGTTCAACAATTTGGGAGAGGAACAGCTGGTTTGCCTCATGTTTCACAGGCACTGGGAGAGCTTGCCCAGAGAAGCTGTGGCTGCCCCTGGATCCCTGGAAATGTCCAAGGCCAGGTTGGACAGGNGCTGCCCCTGGATCCCTGGAAATGTCCAAGGCCAGGTTGGACAGGGTTTGGAGCCACCTGGGATAGTGGAAGGCATCCCTGCACACCTAAACCCCTAAATTCCTAAATGGCTTTCCTCCTTATTTTTTTTAATTCAAATTAGTGCTCAGTAATGCTCAGGACATGTGGGAAGGGGGAAAATTGGGGAAATTGGGACAAATCTGCCCCCATCCCAAAACACTTGGAGAAAACATAATTCCTGAAGTTCTGATGGGTTTTCCATCAAGCCGAAGCTGCTTGTGACATCCCAGGGTTATTCTCACACGGGAGGGTTTAGAGCCTGGTGCCTGCAATTCTGGCCCATTTCTTCTTCTTTGGGAATGTCCTTGAGAAAACCAGGACGAATCTCTTAAAGTCTGGCTGGAGCTGCTGGAGGAAAAGTGAACTTTCCTCATTTTTCAGTGGGAAAACACATTCCTGAAGAAAGAGAAGGAGGGGGAAAGGCAAAGAGCCTTTTTTTAACCCAGCCACTTCTTCTTCCTGGCAGAAGCAGAGTATGATTGATATAAAGAGATCCAGTGCTGATTTTAAGACATCAGGTAATGGAGAGCTCCTCCAGCTCCTGATAAGACTTTACTCAGCCCCTCATTGAATCCGTGTGTGTCTCTTTTTCTTCCTCCTGCAAATGGGCACAATTACAGCCCCTATTTCTCTCCGAGTTGTTGTGAGCCCGCAGTTACCAAGGTCTGTAAAACATCTCTGAGCCATTAGGGGATTCTGCTTTTCTACCACCCTGCTCTTACTGCAAATGGTGCTGGCTCCAAAATCTCCTTTGTGTTTAGGGGAAAACAGGGATGTCCAGAGACAGAGGAGCAGCCTGGCATGTCAGGTTTCTATGTGCTATTCCAGAAATCCTTTGTTTTGCACAGGCTTTTTCATGAGACAATCCCTAATTTGGGGTTCTCAGAGGGAAAATGGGCTTTTTACAGCTGTAGGTATGGGGTACCCTCTTTTGGGAAGTCATAGAATCATGGAATATCCCGAGATGGAAGGGACACACAAGGATCCAGCTCCTGGCCCTGCACAGACCCCCCAACA
Source organism: Malurus cyaneus samueli (assembly GCA_009741485.1). Classification (NCBI taxonomy): domain Eukaryota; kingdom Metazoa; phylum Chordata; class Aves; order Passeriformes; family Maluridae; genus Malurus; species Malurus cyaneus. The sequence goes on from CM019214.1 coordinate 120,307,119, forward strand.
ATCCCCCCCTGTCCATCCCTGGCAGCGCTGTCCCAACGCTCCTGCAGCTCTGGCAGCCTCGGGGCCGGGACCATTCCCTGGGGAGTCTGGGCAGTGCCAGCACCCTCTGGGGACAGAAGAACCTTTTCCCAAAATCCATCCTAACCCCGCCCTGGCAGAACTCCAGCCGTCCCCTAAGGTCCTGTCACTGTCACAGAAAGCAGAGATCTGTGCTGTCCCTCCAATTCCCTGTGGAGGAAATTGAAGATGTCAGTGACATTGGATTTCAGACCATCTGAGGTGGAAAGTCATCTCTACCTTCATTTTCACCTGGAAAACTGCAGCCAGGAGACCTGTGCTTTTCCATCCCAGCTCCATCCCCATCTTTACGGAACACGTAACTAAAATCAGTCAATCCAGGGATGTAAATCCCTCTCAATGAATCTCAGCCTGTTCACAAAGCCCATCAGGATGACCCAAAATTCCACATCCCCCTCCAAAAGAAGACTGTTCGATAGTGAAATAAATCCCCGGGGGCATGCTGGCTGCTCCAAAGTTTGCTAGGGAAATCCTGGGATGATGCGATTTGTCTGTCAAACGAGAGCAAAAAGGAATAAATATCCTGGGAGCGGAAACATTTATCCTTTCAAAAAGTGACACCGGAGCTGTGATTTATCCATGCGTGGGTGCAGCTGGGATGGAGGTGAGATAATCCTGAGAAATGCCTTTAAAAGAAAAAAAAATTCTGAATAAAACATCCCATTTTCTCTTCAGAATTATTGCTTTGTAATCATGGCATGCTGCTGATCTTCCATCATAACATTTGCAGCTCCCTACCAGGAAATATTGATAAACAAAGGGAAAATAAGGTGAAACATCCCAAAATAACCCCCAGGCCACATCCTCATGGTGCTGGGGATGGTTCTTCTGGAGTTGTTGGTCAACCCAACTTGGCCAACTCCTTGAAAAAGTTTGGAAACTCTGGAAAAACCAAAGGAAAATGTTTTTTCATGATGTATTTCAACCGTAAGGACAACAGGGAGCTTTCCCTGCTTCCCATCTGCTCCAGGGTGTCTGGGGGGCATGGCAGGGGTGGGGTACAGCCTTGGGCATGGCTGGGGCAGAGCCCCCCTCCCTCCTCTTCCCTGGGATTTGCCATGGATTCTCCTTGTCTTTAATTATGCATCGTTCCCTGTTCTCATTAGACCTTCAAACTGCCTTGAAAATCCCCTCATTTGGGGCCGATTTTGTCCTCGTTAAATTTTGATCTCAGCTAAAAGAGGAAGAGAATGGCATTAAACCCTACACAGGAACAGGGGGAGGGAGGGTGGAGAGGGATGGAGAGGTAGAGAAAGTTGGAAAGAGGGAAGGACGGGAGGAAGGACGGGATAGGGAAGGATGGAAGGAGGAAAAAATGGAAGGAGGGAAGGATCTCCAGAGCTGTTGCCCATCAGCCCCCCTGGCTGTGAAAATCCCCCGCTTCAGCTCCATGACAAAACCACGATATTTTTAACCCATTTGGGAAGCCAAGGTCCAGGAAAAAAAAACGTTTCCAAGCCCACAGCCCAGCACCTCTGGGAAGAAAACTTTTGGACAGGACTTTGAAGGGAAAGAGATTTTTTTATTATTATTTACATTTTTTTTCTTATCCCTGTCACCCTTTGAGCCTTTTCCCCCTGCTCATTTTTCCTGGGAATTTCTGCATTTCTGCGGCTTGGCTGAACCAATCAGAGCCATTTGGAGATTCTTTGCTTTTGAACTGCCCTTCTCTTCTCTCCCCAGATCCTCTCTCCAGCGAGATGCAAGGCAAAGGGAACCACAGGTTTGAGATTGATTGTCCTAAAAAGCACAGGAAAACACAGAAAATGCCATTTCAGGATTCATTCCAGCCCCAAATACATCAAGAAATTTTCCCTCCGTCCCTGCCCAGCTTGGTGCCTTCTTGCACTCCTCGTCACCTCTTCTCTTGAAATAGAAGATTGAGGCTCCCTATCACTAAATTCATAACTGTTTGCCTGGAATTTCCCCCTGGGGAATGTTATTAACAGCAACTTAGTGGCTGATGGATGACGGCGGTGCCGAGGCTCTGCTTTGCATCCAGGCAGCCGAAGATCCATCACCCAAATTCACGTGGGCAGGCGTGGATTAAATAAACACCCCTAGAAATATTTATTGCAGAGGGGAAATTGGACTGGAGCCTCGTGCAGATGTGTATTTATAGTGATTTAATAATCAATTATTGCATCGGCACTCAATACCCGCCTGATTAAATCTTCGCGGGGAGGCGTCTCGAGAACTTTCACTTAAAAAGGTGATTTTAATTCTGTTCTGTAATTGTTTTTGCAGCTCTTTGCTGGCTGCCCAGGAGCTGTAGGCAAAGGGATGGACTGTGGTGAGGAGCTTTGTGGTTAGGTGTTAATGGAGCCATGAATTGATTTCATTTTCTGCTCTTTATTCCCTTCCCCGCTCCCGCTCCCCCAAACCCACAGGTTTTTTTTTCCCCCTCGTAAGGGATAATTCATTCTATGATTGCAAATATATCACAGTAAACTCAGTGTAATGGAGCAGTAATTACCTAAGAAGTGATGGATTTGGGGGGATCTTGGAGGCTGAACGGTCCGAGAGGTACAGTACAAAGTATTTGCGACTATTTTGATGCTGATCAATGAAAAGCTGTGAATTTTCTGCCGATTTATCTTAGAACCAGCTGCCAGTTTAACCTTTCAGAGGCACTCCAAGCTCCCCAGGTGTCCCTCATGGAGTATTTTATGTATTTTACTAACACCTTTGGAAACAGACCCAGCTGTGAGAGTAACTCAGCAAACACCGGGTTGATATTCCAGAGGATCTGCAAACCCAGCATTCCCAGGACATCCTTTAACCTCTTCTTTGATGGGCAAGTGCTTCTTTCCCAGGGCCATCTCAGCAAGGGAAGGGTCAGGTCTTGTCCTGGTGGATTTGGGCACTTCCTGGGTGGTGAAAGGGGAATGAAAGTGCCTTTTTGGGGAGCGGTTTGCAAAGTTAAGCTCTGGTGGAACGGGATTCCACTGTTACTGTTCTGTGTAGCACCCCGGACAGAGGAAAGCAGACCTATGATCTCCTGAATTCCAGGATGCAGAATTCCAGGAATTCCGGCGGGCGCTTGTGTTTGGGAGGAGCCACTAGTGGGAGCCGTGATCCCACAGAACCCCCACGGACCCCGGGCAGAGACGGGACCGCGAGTCCGCCTGGGATTTCTCCTCCCTTACTGGTCTGGGAACCGTGGAATCACAGAATCCCAGAAAGGTTTGGGGTGGAAATGATCTTAAAATCCATCCAATGCCACCCCCTGCCATGGGCATGGACAACTCCCACCATCCCAAGGTGCTCCAAGTTCCATCCAGCCTGGCTTTGGACACTCCAGGGAACCAGGGGCAGCCACAGCTTCTCTGGGCACCCTGTGCCAGGGCCTCTCCACCCTCCCAGGGAAAAATTCCTGCCCAATATCCCATCCATCCCTGCCCTCTGGCAGTGGAAGCCATTCCCTGTGTCCTGTCCCTCCATCCCTTGTCCCCAGTCCCTCTCCAGCTCTCCTGGAGCCCCTTTAGGCCCTGGAAGGGGCTCTGAGCTCTCCCTGGAGCCTTCTCTTCTCCAGGTGAAACCCCCAGCTCTCCCAGACTGGCCCCATGGGAAAGGGGCAATAACCTCTGCAGGATCTTCATCCTTCCCACTGCCCCTGAATGCCCTCTGCACTCCAAGCTGAGCTTCCCAGGAGGAGGAAGGGAGGAGCAGGAGGGTGCTGGGGGATGGACAGGGGCCCTCTGCCCTTCCCACCCCGATGGACACCCCCACGGCACCAGCTGAGAGCCCTTTCCCACCTGCCCCTGGAATAAGGACAGAGTTTGCTGCCCCTGCGTGTTTGGGAGTTGAGGGAAGGCACAGCCAGGCCTGGGAATTTTATTCACTTCTGTGATGGAAGGATTTTTCACCTCTGAAAGGCTCCAACCAGCCATCTCCTTTATGGCCTTGCTTGAGCTCCCCCCATTCTCCTTCTCTCCTCTCCCTGCTCAAATGCATTTTCCTGTTGCTGTTCTCTCGGGACCCGGCTCCTTGCGTGGCACAGCTGCTTTTCACGGCAGCATTTTGGGCATTCCTGTCTCAGTGACTGCCCAAACACCCAGCAGGTGTCCCAGCCCAGGGCTTCACTACACCAAACCTGCTGGGATGAGGGGCAGGAAAATCTGGGATGCCTCTGATTCCAGCCCAGTGCGTCCAGAGCACGGCTGAAGAAGCAGCTCCACGTTGTTTGCTCAGACTTTACCAAGTGGCCTTGAGGAGGAAATGAGATCTTATTAGGGACTCAAATAATGCTCCAGATCATCCTCCGTACGGAGCAGATCCGAAGGATTAGCAAAACAAATGAAGTAATGACTTTCCTGTGAAATTAAAATTTTGTAAGATAATCCAAAGAGGAAATAGAAATTTTATTTCAATTATGCATTCAACTTTCTCAGCTTGTTCTGGGTCAGGGTTTGAGCACCAGGGAAAATTTACAGCAGCATCAGGACAGAAGGAGCTGAAATCCTGGAGGCTGCTCTGGGATGGAGCTGTCACGGCGCTGGACTCCTGAGCAGCCTGGCATGCTCCCAGACATGCCTGAAAGCCCCAAAATCCGCTTCTCCCAATTAAAACTGGGGCTGTGGAGCATGGACACGCTGCATGGCTGAGTTGATTTGTCCTCAGTAAGAACTGCGGGAATGATTGGAATTCCTGGCATCACTCTGAGCTCAGGACTCCTGGACAGAGAAGCTCTTAACAGATGGGCCATCCCTTTTCCTCACTGATCACAGAACAGAACTGTGTCAGGAGGGTCTGGGGCTGAAATTGGGACTGAGGGTCACTTCTAGTTTGATTTTAAAGGCTGAGCTCATGGCAGTGCTTTCAGCCCCATGGGGATGACTGGGGACAAAACCACCTGGGAAGGTGCAGTTTGTGTTTTAAACAAGATGTTTTTGTTAAGCAGATTTCAATCGACAACTTGGATTTTCCCCAGATGGAGCACAGGGATGTGCTACCCTGCAGTGGCCCCAAACAGCTGAGCCAGGCAAGGTTCTACCACCAAACCCACAGGAAATTACATTCCAGAGCTCCATCTTTCTTGGTTTGAAAGACAGGTGTCTGTCAAGGAAGGTGGGAACCTTCCTTGGAATGGAGAGTACAACCTGATATCCTGTTGGGCAGGGTGGTGGCTGCAGCCCCGTTGCAGTGATGGATGTGCTCTGGGTCAATGTTCAATGGTGCTGCAGCCCCGTTGCAGTGATGGATGTGCTCTCGTCCAAGCGCTGATCCTGCACACAGGTCGAGTCCATCTCTGCAGGTCCAGTGGTGGCTCTCGAGCTCCTCTCCTCTGGGAATCCAGTGGAAGAAGTGTCCCGGTGTTCCAGAGCCTCAGTTTATGTGCCAGTAGGGATGTCCAGTTCCTCCTCTCTGGGCGGGGCATCTCCCAATGGGATGATGGAATTCCATGGGTCATTCCCAGAGCCCTGGATGGCCCATTAGCAGAGATAGCCCCCGGAGGGTGTTATCAGGGCTGGGTCATGCTGAAGATAAAGAGCTCTGCCCCACCTGGTTTAACAGCTCATGGAGATGGTAACAGAATACAGACTTTTGGTTACACCTTCCTTGGAACCCAGTGGGATGCTGCTCTGAAATGGGGGGAGCAAGGTGTTGGAGGGGACGCTTGTGACAAGCCACACTTGCTGTCACCCAACAATGACATGGAAACCTTGCTGGAGAATCCTCCAGCAGCAATTTCATCCCAAACCCTCACAGCTCCCAGGGCCTGCTCATGCCCAGGAAGGAGAACTGGGTAAATAAATCTATAAATAAAGCTGGTAATTCATTAGCAGCCACAATCCAGGGAGTGAGACACCACAGCTCCGACTGGAGCCGCCAAAGCGAGGAAATGAGAGGTTAAAGGCATTTCCTTGGTTTTGTGAGCTGCCTCAGACAAGGGCTCTTATCTTAATTGATGCAGCCCTGGCCGTTCCCTGCGCACCTCTGACAACAAGAGCAGTTCTTTGTCCTCTCCCGTTATTAAAGAATCTGCTCTGGATCACAGGGATAACAGACAGCCTTGCTGGGGATGTGCCTCTCCAGGCAAAGCCCCAAAATCTCTTTTTTTCCAGTTTCTCAGGGCACAGAAAACATCCCAGAATCACAGAATATCCTAGGTCAGATGGGACCCACCAGGATCACCAGGTCCAGCTTCCAGACCTCACCAGAGTCACCACATGTCCTAGGACATTGTCCAAATCTCTGAAATTCTGTCAGGCTTGGGGCTGTAACCATTCCCATGGGGATTAAACCCTTCTGGAAGTGTTTTACCACTTTGTTTTTGCCCTCTGGAGCAGAGGCTGGGATCCAACCCCATTCCCAACTCATGTGTTGAGGAAGAAATCAGGATACCAGGCAGTTTCCCATTCTGGCCATCCAAGAGCAGGTGGCCCTGAACAGGGAGCACATGAAGCTCACAAAAGCTTTGTGGGAAATATCTTGGTTGGCTTCAGCATTTTTTTCCACCCTGGAGAGATAAAAACTCCGCACAACCAGTGTCATACTGGGAGATGCCCAAGAAGCTGGTGACCCAACCCTGGAGAGAAGGGATGCTGCCCTTCCTCAGAATGTGATGGTGATGGATGACCCTTTCCATCAGGGCTGGATATGGGCCTTGTTCACCTTAATTTAACCACTCCTTCCTAAAATGCCATGGAATGTGTCCCTCTCCTCCAGGAGCTGCAGCCAATCCCTCTGGACACATCATTCCCCACCAAATAATTGAATTTCCAGCACTTTCTCCACCAACACCAGCTTTACTCCAAAACTCTCCATGTCTTCAAGAACAAAAGAAATTCCTTCTTTATGTTTATTCTTTACATATTTCCAGGAGGGTGGTGAGAATTTGGGACCCCAAATCTGCTGATTAAGGTGCTACTTCCCCACCAAAGGACATTTTCCAGCAGCTTTGGGAGGACACATATCTGTGAGATAATAGAAAGGGAATTTTTTCCCAAAGTTTGGTAACACCCAGGAGCTGCTGTGGCTCAAACAGTCCCTGGTGAAGATGCTGTGTCAGGGAGGAGGATGGTGGGGCTTTGTTCCTGAAGCATCCAAATCCCACAGGATTTGGACCTCACAAGTCTCAGGGAGAACAGGATATACCCAGGAGAAATAAAAAAATCCATGTGGGACTAAAATAGAATGAAATGAAATGAAATGAAATGAAATGAAATGAAAATGAAAATATAAATTAAAATTAAAGTAAATTAAGTAAAATGAAATAAAATAAAATGGCATAAATGAAATAAAAAAGAATAAAATAAAATAGAATAAAATAAAATAAAATAATATTTAAAAAACAAAATTAAATTAAATTAAATTAAATTAAATTAAAATAAAATAAATGAGATTAAAATAAAACAAAATAAAACAAAACAAAAGGATTTCAATCAGCCAGGATGTGAGTGTGGGACATTCAGTGGAGAAACCTGTCTGGGATGGGGAATGGGGAATGGCATTGTCATTATGGGATCTACATCCCAAAATAATCCCATTACTCCCCAATGTGTCATGTCAGCACCTGGCATGGAAAACAGCCCTGTTGATTCCTTCAGACTCCAACAGATCCATAATGGGAAACAAATCACAGCTCCTGGGATGGATGATGGCAACGGGCATTTGACCATGCCCGGGCCTCGGTCAGGAATTCCATAAATCCCCCGAGAGTCGATTCCCTGGAGCGTTCCTTCAGAGCTGAACATGACTGACAGCTGTCAGTGGAGTGACATCCCTGGGACGAGGATGGAGAAGGGCAGCCCATGGATGCTGCACGACTAAGGGAGCAAAAATCACTGTAAGGAGCAGCCACTCCTACAGCAGCCTGGGAAAGGACACGGTTCCCTACGGGTATTTATATCCCAGGAGGTCTGCAAGTCTTGTGAATTCTGCCAAAAGGAGAAAAAACACCCACTAAACTTAAAAACCCACTACAAATGGGGCATGTCGGAGTTATTCCAGGAGCAGTCTGACTCTTCCCTACACATTTCTATTTTTGGAGGCACAAACAGTGGCTCAAGTTGTCTAGGAGGTGTCAGAAGTGATCCATGGAGCTGTTTTAAGAAGTCCATGGAGATGTTTTAAGAAGTCCTTACTTACCTCCACCTCCTTTGGAGGATGATTTTTATTCTTCACCCTCTCCCTGACCCCTTTGCAGTTCCTCTTTCCAAGCTTATTCCCACCAAAGCCACCAACTCTGCTTTTTAATAAACGCTGGGACTCCTGAGTCACTCAGATCAAGGGATTTAAGGCAAACCCCACCAATTTTCACATTCGTTTGACCCCCAGCACCTGCAGCATCTCAGCTCAGGGCTTTTCCCACCTGGAGTTGATTAAAGGGAAAAGTGGAGAGCTGGAAATGAGCCGTGAGAAACGCTGGGCTGGACTTTTCACGGGAGTAACAGGGAAAAATGGCCATGGATTGTTGGGATGCACATCCTGGAGTCCTGGGAAGCACTGCTGAGTGGGGTGGTGCATCTGTGAGGAGTCTGCCACGACCCCATTTCTGCATCCAGAGAGGAATATATGGACCATTACATGTTCCCAGCTGGAAGAAACCGAGGCTTTAGTTGAATCTGCAGAAATTCCCGGCGTTGCTGCAGGATTTGGAGTGACTCCTTATCCTTCATTCCCCTTCCTTCCATGGGATGGTGTTCACTGCTACTGCCTCCTTGACCACTGTTGCCTTTTCAGGGATGCAGGGATTTGGGATCATCCTGCAGTGATGCTCTAAGTGTTCATACACCAACTTTTACAACTCCAGCTCACTCCGAAATAAATCCACAGCAACAAATCCAGGTGTCCTCCTCCTTCCCACAAGTGCTGTGGCTCTGGGCAGGTTTCAGCTTCATGTTTTCTTCTGGAGAGAAGGGGTTTTTTTGGGATTTCTGGATGCTGTGAACAAGATTGTACTTCATTTTGTCTAAAATCACCCTTTTTTTTGGCCATGGCAGCCCCTCACCCTGCAGACAACTGGGAATATTTGCACTGATCACTGCGTAACTATTTGAATTCAGGTGGAGACCAAGTTTTTCCAGGGGAGAATTTTAATTTTTATTAGTGACCAAGACTGCTTTTTCTCATCTACCACCTCTATAATCCTTCCCTTCAATTAAAATGGAATTTTTGCAATGGGAAATTTCCAACAACTCACATGGAAGGGCAGTCTGTGCTTGAGCCCAAGTCGCTGCACAACCCTTTGGGAAGCAAATGGGATTTGGGTGGGTTCACTCATCCCCTTTTCTTTTTCGGCCCAGGTCTCCTCCCCACACCTTTGGGTTAGAACATAAAATGCTTGGTGGAGTTATCCAACTCTTCACCCTTTTCCAGCAGGGTGGGCCTCTCCCGAGGTCCTGAACCAGAACAAATTTCCTTTTTTCCAAGCACGAAGTCCCCAGGGCAAAGCTCTGTGGCAAATTATGAATTAACATCTGTAGGGCTGTGTTATCCCCCATGCCAATCACAGCTCCGGAGCTGCCCGCCGTGTCTTCCCCGAAGGATCCCTGTTGTGTGTTTAACAAAACAACCAGACCAGGGGCTCAGATTTCCTTGCTCCTATGAAAAATTCATTGCTGCAGTTCCCGGGAAGCGTCGATCCGTCGGGTGGCTGCGAGGGGAAAGCCTGAGCCCATGGAGATACCGGCAACTCCACGGTAATGAGTGACTTCCATCCCAGAGCATCCCTAAAACTGGACAGCAGGGAGGCAAGGGGGAAACTAAGGCAGGGAAGCAGACTCAGAGAGAGGATTTGGGGTGGAAAATGTGGAGAAAGGAGTTTCCCTCTTTGCAGCATCACCTTGGTGCACATTGGCTTTAAATATTCCCCAATTCCCGAGACTGCGGTGCCAACTGTCCCAAACTCCCGCGCCACTCCGACAGGCGATTTCCAGCTCAGCTGCTCAAATACTCACCCAAAAATGCAGCCTCGATTGTGCATTTGATTGTAAAAATTGCAGCTCCCGCTGTGTTGCTTGGTGACATAAATCAGGCGGTGCTGGGGCAGAATCCCAACGCTCTGCTCCAGCACGGAGCTGCCGAGGGAAGGATTTATCTCCCGACCCAGTGCTGTTCCCAGGAGAGTGGCAGGAGCAGTTCTGCATAACAAACATTCCTGGGCTGTGGGATACAGGGGAAACACATCCCCTTGCTCCCTCCTGGCAAACTCCCTGGGACAGGCTGACGAGGACAGAACTGGAGCAAGTTTTCCACCTTAGTTTGTGGTGTTGATGGGCAAATCAAAGTGCTCAGATGCAAAGGCTGCTCCAGCATCAGGACCGGACAGGAGCTGAAGTGGAGGGAAGATCCACAGGAAAGTTTTCTTTCAATTTGTTTTCCATACGGAGCTTTATTTCACAGGTGGGGGTTGCAAGTTCAGTAACACCATCTCCAAATTGATGGGGGAATGGGGCACAGGAAGGGAACATCCCACTGCAGTTTAGGATGGAATATCCTGAGCTGGGAATCCCACTAGGACATCATCCCACATCCCCTCCTGCACAACCCCCAAAAACCCCCCTGCATCCCTGGAGCTCTGGCAGCCTCGGGGCCGGGACCATTCCCTGGGGAGCCTGGGCAGTGCCAGCACCCTCTGGGCACAGAAGAACCTTTTCCCAAAATACAGCCCAATCATCTCCTGGACATGGCTGAGCCTCCAGAAGGTGCTTCACAGAGCTCATCCCTCCCAGTCTGGGGGGTTTATCATCCCTCTCATCTCTCTAAAGCACTTCCCATGGCAGTAGCTGCCTTTGGATGGGCTGGAGCTGCCCTGAGCTCCATCCCTGGGTCTGGCAGCTCCCAAAGGACACAGAAATTCCTGGATGCTCTGCAAAAAGACACAGTGCTCTTTGAAATGCCCCTCTCCTGTCTGAAATGAAGGGAATCAGAACTGAAGGGGAATCTGAAATGAAGGAGATTCTCAGGAAAGCTTTGCTTCCATTTGTCTCTTTTATGCAGTTTCATTTCAGAGCTGGGTTTGCAGGGGAAGCAACAAGCTCCACTTTTTGCAAGGAAAACTCAGGTACAGGAAGGGAATATCTAATAACAAATTTAGGGTGGCTTTGCATGAGGATGAGCATTCAGGATGTGATTCCAGGATCAAAACTATCTTTTGGGCACCTGGTAATTGTCCATCTGGCTTTATCATCCCTTTCAGCTCTTTAAACTCTTCTCATCCCACTCTTTAAACCACTTCATCTCTGGAGGGAATGAAGCCACCCTGAGCTCCATCATGGTGTCTGGAAGCTCCCAAAGGACAAAGAAATCCCTGGGTGCTCCACAAAAAAAAACAAAAAAACACGGGGCTCTTTGAAATCCCCCTCTGCCATCCCGTGAGCTGAGCAGCCAGCTGGCGAGCTGGGAGGAGAGCCGTGGTTAATAGTAATTAGAGATGTTAATAATTGAACAGATGATGAACCAGGGCGTGGGGAGATTAAAGCGGAGATTTGCCGAAGGGGTTTAGATGCATGAGCCCAATTAAAAAGAACAAGAGGAATTAGACAAAATTGAGGCTGAGTTCCCAAATCCCTTAAGCCTTGGTGGGAGACCTGGGGTGAAATGAGCTTTGTCCATTCTCTGCTCCATCCCAGTGCTCCCAGTTTGGCCATGGTGGTGCCGATCCAAGGGCCAGCAGAATGGGAAGAGCTCAGCAGGGCCATGGATCAGCAGGGCAGGCCTTGGTGTTGGATGTTCCTGTGGATTTGGGGGAATGCTCCCAGCTCCAAGGGTGTTCATCGTCTCTGCACGTGCAGCCAGAGGAGTCACCTGCCACTCCTGCCAAGAGCAGCTCCTCAAAACCTCCCTGGGCTCGGCATCTCTGCAGCCCCTGCTTCCCAACCCGCTCTTATCTTCCCGGAGCTGCTTCCTCGGGCGTTGCAAATACCGCGATCCCTTTCTTCCCAAACGCTCCGCAGGGGAAACTGGGCATTTCATTTCCAAACAAACCCCTCAGATTTTTTTTTTTCCCTTTTTTCCCTCCTGGTCCCCAGGTGGTTGTAATAACAATAATAATAATTAATCCTGAGCAGAGCTGACTCCTCTGAATGGGACAATGGTGACACTGGTTGGCAGCTCTGTCGTCCTTCCCAGACAGCAGCTCATTAATCCTGGAACAGCAGGAGTTGTTTTCAGCACCTGAATTGTGATCAGCAGGACAATATCCTTGGGATAAACCCCATCATTGTGACCCAAAACAGGGGTGGATTGTGTTTGGGGTGGTGGGAGATACTTGGAGCATCCCATGGGACCAGCACAGGATGGATACACTAAAAATAAAATAAATTTAATACAAACCCCAGATTAAAAAATCAGAGGGGAGCAGGAGGCTTGGAGCACAACACCCTGAATTTTTAGGGAGGCCCTTCCCACCATGGAGCTGCTCCTTTAAAAATTAATAGTTTATTCCACTTTTTCCCTCTTGCCTCTAATTGACTGGTTCAGGGTTTATTTTTCCTCTCTCAAGTAGAACAATGGGAGGGTTTTGAAGCTGAAGATGCAATAACGCCGGAATCTTCACTTTCCCCATTATGATTCCTCATTAGAAAGTTATTTCCCCACGATTTGAAATATAAATGATGCCTTTGATGTCTGCCTCTTTAAAATGGCTCTTTCTAATTTCCTCCTTTTAATTTTTTTTTTTTTCCCAAAAAAGGGTAAACCTGGAATGAGGAAATGGATTTCCAGATTTATTTATCCTTCCAAAACTGAGGAAATTTGGAATGAGGAAGTGCACTTTCCATTATTTATTAAAAAACCAAAAAAAACCCAAAAAACCAACAAGAAGAGAAAATCCAGAATGGGAAGTGCACTTATACTTTTACCAAGAAGTGGGCAAATTTGGAACGAGGAGACGCACAATTTCCATCTTTATTTTTCCTGAAAAAGGGTAAATCTAGAATGAGAGATTTTCCATTTAACAAAAAAAAAAAAAAAGGGGAAGCTGGAGTAAGGAACTGGACTTCCATATTTATTTTTCCCCCCAAAAAATGGGGAAATCTGGAATGAGAAAGCGCACTTCGCTTTGATCAAAAAACCAGGAAAACCTGGAATGAGGCAGTGCACTTTTTCTCAGAAAAAGTGGGAAATTTGGAATGAGGAAGCACAATTTCCACCTTTATTTTTTCCTGAAAGGGTAATCAGATGAGCAAATACACTTACATTTTCTTACAAAAAAGGGTAAATCTGGAATGATGAACCGCACTTCCATACTTATTTTTCCCAAAAAAAAAACCATAAAAATCCGGAATGCCAAAGCACCCTACCACCGGTTTTTTTTTCTGCTTTTTTTATAATAAATAACAAAATCCCAGCTCCTGGGTGGATTATCCCAGATTCTGGAGCAAAATTCTGACTTGTGGCTCCCACCTGGCCGGGGGTTGAGCGGGGTTTTTCGGCCACGCTGATGCGGATCCGTTTCCCGTTGAGCAGCACCGGCGCCGTTTCCCCGTATTTAACGGCAGCAATCACGGCTTCCTTGTAGTTCATCTCCAGGTAGGCCTGGAAAAGAGGGAATTCCTGGATTTATGGGGGTGTTTTCCATTGGGAAGGGGTTGGAGGTGGAGGTGGGGGTGTTAAAGTTGTGGGGATTTTGTGGGGAGGGGTGGGTGGGGGTGCTGTAGTGAAGGCGGATGGATGGGGAGGGGAGGAAAGGAAAAAGGGGGGAAAAGGGAAAAAGAATGGGGGAGAAATGGGTGGAAAAATGAGGAAAAAGAAATGGGGGGAAATGGGGGAAATATGGGAAGGGGGGGAATTGGAAAAACTGGGAAGAAAGAACTGGGAAAGAGTGGGGAAAACTGGGGAAATCTGGGAAAAAAGGAAAAAAGGGGAAAAAAAGGGAAAAAAGGAAAAAAAGGGAAAAAAAAGGAAAAAAAAAGGAAAAAAAAGGGAAAAAAAAAAAAGGGAAAAAAAAGGAAAAAAAAAGGAAAAAAAAAAGGAAAAAAGAAAAAAGAAAAAAGAAAAAGGAAAAAAAAAAGGAAAAAAAGAAAAGGAAAAAGGAAAAAAGGAAAAAAGGAAAAAAAAAGGAAAAAAAAAGAAAAAAAAAAGGAAAAAAAGGAAAAAAAGGAAAAAAAGAAAAAAAAGGAAAAAAAAGGAAAAAAAAAGGAAAAAAGGAAAAAAAATTGGAAAAAATGGGAAAAAACGAAAAAAAAAAAACCTGGGAAAAAAACTAAAAAATGTGGATCTATCCATACACAAAATCACAGAATTTTGAGTCTGAATCAATACAAATTTCCCATTTCCACCTGTTCCGAGATGACATCTTTGGGAAGCTTTATGCCCTGCTGAGCCCAGGTTCCCAATTTCCCACTTTTCCCTATTTGAGCCTCACCTCGTTCCTGGAGCGCAGCACGATGAGGTCGCTGACTTTTCCAAAGGGTTGGACGATTTTTTTGATATCCTGATCGGAAAATCCATCATCTGGCAAATCCGAGATCTGCAGGACGGTCCCGCAGCTCAGCAGGTCCTCCCTCAGCAGCTGCAAAAAACAGGGAAAGAAATAATTCCCAACTTTAGGACAGAGCCACAATCCTGTTTAATTTTTCCTCTTCTGCTTTCATTTTTATCCCTGGAAACATCCAAGAAAAAGCTGGATGGGGCTCGGAGCAACCTGGGACAGTGGAATAAATTATCTTTATTTCAGCTTTCTCCCAACTCCATCCCATTAATTCCACGATCCCCACCCTCACCTGGCAGGAATTCCTACACGAAAAGCAAATCCCAACCCAAAACCCTTCAAATCCAAGGAAAACTTCCCAGAACTCACCCTGTTGTAGGAAGAGGAATGAGTTTTGCTGCTCCCCGTGGATTTCTCCTCTTGTTCTCTTCCAGCTCTTTGCTCTGGACAGAACCATCTCCTTCCGTGGAAGAACTCGGCCCCGGCGTGGCGGATCCGTCTTTTCTGGAAGATTTGGGAGCACTGCTGCTGCTCTTGAGGGTTTTTTTGGTGTTCCCAGTTGTCCTGCCCGGTGTTCCATGGGTGGAGGAGGCTCTTCCCGAGGCCAAGGATTCCTGCACGGCCACCTGGAGGGATTTGTGCTTCTTGAATTCAGCCAGGAATCCTGGCCCTAAAGTTTTCATCACGGCTTCCAGTGCTGCCTTCCTGTCTGGGAGTGGGAGAGAATAAATCAAATGAGAATCATTTGGACTTTTCCTGCTTGAAATCCATGGATTTTGCCTTTTTTAAATTCCTGTGGTTTTGGCTTTGCCACCCGCTCCTGAGCTTCCCTGAACTCAGAGAACCTTTCTGATAAATATCCATAAACCCACTGTGGCACTCCAATGACAGCCACAAAAATCCCAAGGGCTGGAATGTAAGAAAAGCAAAATTTTGCCTCATTTTCTATGGCAGGGAATGGAAAAAAGGGGAATTTTTTTGGGATTCCGCTCCTCTCTCTCTCACACTGATGCCCAGCAGTACTTACTAATCTCGGAGCCTTCTGCTAAATCCTGCCTTCCTTGGCTCGCTCTGTGCTGCTTTTAATTATTCTTTAATTAATTTCCTGGCTGCTGGCTGGCTGTGGAGAATCCATAGTCTGGTTATTGATTGCTCATTCCCCATCCTCCTTCTCCACGTTTAATTTATCCTCAAAAAATCTCCTGGGAATCTGCCTGTGCCCTTCGCAACTTCCCACCTGGATTTCTATCCCACGGCACTTCACAACCTCTTAAAACCCCTGGAAGCACAAAAACAACAGTGCCTGGGTGACACTTAAGCAGGAAAAGCTTTTAGGAATCCCAAAATTTCCAAAAACACCGGGAAATTTTGCTTTGGCTTTCAAAATCACCTTCGGAGCGGCTGGACCTCCGCGACGAGCGGTCGGTGCTGGACGATCTCCGCGGTCTGGGGCTGGGTCTCAAGAGATTCCTGGAGCGTTGAGGGGACCTGGATCTGTGCCTGGATCTGTGTCTGGGGCTGAGCCTTCGGATGTGCCGGGGGCTGCGGCTCCGGGGTCTCCGGAATCGGCCGGGGCTGCGGGATCGGGAGCGGTAACGGCGCAGGGCGTAGCTGGAGCTTCCCGGCCGCGAGCGCCGCCGGCTGGGGCTGGACGAGCTGGAGCGGTGCTTGGGGGTCCGGTTCTCCTTCCTGTCACCGGCATGTCTGAGGGGGAAAATATGGGAGTTTGGGTGGGTGGGAAAAGGGGGAAGCACTGGGGAAAAAATTCCTGGCTGGGAGAGGCTGGGCTGGAATTGCCGGAGAAGCTCTGGCTGTCCCAGGATCCCTGGGAGTGCTCAAGGTGAGGCTGAATGGGAATTGGAGAAGCCTGGAACATCCCTGAACATGGATGGGGTGGAGATGGGATGGGATTTAAGGTCAATCCCAACCCAAATCATTCCAGGATTCTGGAGGATTCTGGGAGAGCTGGGATTGTCCAGCCTGGAGAAGGGAAGGATACAGGGAGAGCTCAGAGCCCCTTTTGGGGCCTGAAGGGGCTCCGGGAGAGCTGGAGAGGGACTGGGGCCAAGGGCTGCACAGACAGGACACAGAGAATGGCTTCAGATTGGAAAAGTGGAGATTTAGATGGGATCTTGGGAAGGAATTCCTGGCTGGAATTGCCAGAGCAGTTGGGTTGCCCCCGGATCCCTGGCAGTGTCCAAGACCAGGCAGAACATTGGGGCTTGGAGCATCTGGATAGCAAAAATTCCCTGAGGAACTGCATCATCTTCAAGGTTTCTCCCATCCCAACTCATTCCATGATTGTTCTCCTCATGGAAGTTTCAGCAGTTGATTTGTTTTATTTCTTTCTTTAAAATTTTTTTTTCGCTTGTTTATAATCCAAAAAAAGCCTCGGTAACTCCCCCAAAGGAACCCAGCCACAGGATTCAGCTTCCTACGAAATCTGCCCAAGCCATTCATGGAAAAATCCCAGGAAAACCCAACAATTGCAGCCCTGTTTGTGCACAGGTCAAAAAGTGGACAAATATCGGAGCAGGAAAACGATCCAATCCTAATGGGAATAATAATTAATGCACTGTGGGTGATTTATTAAAAAGAATTAATCAGAGATGGAAAAGAGAGAAATTTAAAGGATGGGAATTCATGGATTCCAGGGCTTTTCAGGCTTGTGGTGATGTTGTTGCCCAAGTGACCTTTGGGAGTTGTGAAATAGGAGCCAACACTCCTTGGGTCCAACCCTACAAACCAGGAGAGACTGACTGGATAAAAATTTGTGGAACAAGATGGGATTTAAGGTCTCTCCAATCCAAAGCAGCGTAGGATCCTACAGAATTTGGGACAAAACCCACACAAAAAATCCCACAGATTTTTACAACGAAATTATGATGTCATTGACAGGGGATGGAGGGGGCAAATCAGGGAAATTAATTGTTGAAAATAATTGATTAGTGGGTAATTAATAAAGAAATGGAAAAGGCCAGTACCTGTTGGATGAGTGAGCCTCAGGATTCCACTCAGGGTATCTGCCAATGACAAGGGACAAATGTCAGTGCAAAAGCCAAATTTCTCAACCAAATGGAATTTTCCCTGGTTTTTCTGCCCTCCTGAAACAGCAGATGTTGATTCATTTTTATTCCGACGGAATTTGTGCCCAGGTACCAAAAACTGCGGGAGGGAAACCTGCCCCAGGTGTGACACAGAGACTGCTTGGGACACTAAAAATGGGAATTCCCAAAGAAGCTGTGGCTGCCTCTGGATCCCTGGAAGTGTCCCAGGCCAGGCTGGACATTGGGGAATTGAAGCAACCAACAGTTGGGATAGTGGGAATGGGATGAGATTTAAGGTCCCTCCAAATCCAACCTATTTCAGGATTCTGAAGCTGCTCTGGGAGAGCTGGGAATGTTCCCCTGGAGAAGGGAAGGACACAGGGAGAGCTCAGAGCCCCTTTTGGGGCCTGAAGGGGCTCCAGGAGAGCTGGAGAGGGACTGGGGCCAAGGGCTGCAGGGACAGGACACAGGGAATGGATCCCACTGGGAAAGGGGAGCTTGGGCTGGGATCTTGGCAAGGAATTCCTGCCTGGGAGGGTGGCGAGGGGCTGGGCTGGAATTGCCAGATTGCCCCGGATCCCTGACAGTGTCCAAGGCCCAAACCTCCCACTATGGAGGATCAACCTCCCTCCTCAGCATTCCACAGTTCCCAAGGATTCCCTGCAGATCCCTTACTGTTGGCGCAGCTTGCGGCAGCTCTCGAGGTGAGCGGGGTTGTTCTGGTGCAGGATCCAATCCTGGGAGGAAAAAAGGACACCAGGAGAGGTGGGATCAGCGTGGAAAACACCGGGATTGCCCCGATCTCTAGCGAGGTGTTGCTGGTTTTCACTTTCCATCCCATTTTTCCCTCGGAAAGGTCAAATTCCCACTGGGATTTACGCGGGAGATTAAAATGTTGATTATCACAGGGAGCTGGACGAGAGATACCAAGCTCAATTCATTAAATCAATTAATCAAATAAATTAATTAATGTACCCCATGCCGGGGGTGTTGTCACCACGTGGATACTGAGAAGCTGCTCCAAAAAAATCAAGTGAATCCAAGGAAAATCGAACCACGATTCGCCGTCACCTTGATGAGCAATTCCAGCTGAGGGAATCACAGCAACCCCAAAATGTGGCAGCTCCGAGGTCAATCTCATTCCCACCCTGGAATTTCTGTGCCTGGAGCTGTGGGAACATTCAGCCCCAATCATGTCACAGCTAAAGGTCACTTGGAAGCCTTGGGATATTTTTCACATCTTTCACTTTGTAATTATTTTATATATTTATTTATACATTATTTTTTTTTACTTCATATAATTATTTTTATGTATGCATGTATATATATTATTTTATATATTTATTTTTATAGTTATTTTATAGTAAAGGTGTTTCTCTAGAGAGGTTAAACAGAGACCGAGCCAGATGCGCAGTGCAAGCCTTCTTGACTTAATTCTACATAAATTCCTTAAATTCAGGTTTAACTGGGAATTCAGGCAGGCCCCAGTGCAGGGAGCTGGGAAAAAAGGAGTCAAGTTTCCTATGGTGAGGGGGATATTCCTTAGAAATTGTCTGCAACATCGCTAATCATAATTATTGAACATCCTTGGAAAAAAACACCAACTTCCAGCTGCTCTTATGGCATAAAATACAAAACAAATAATATAAAATAATGCAGCTGGCAGGTCAGGCTGATTAATAATTCCCATGAGGATAAAGCAACAATTTCACTGTTCCAGGCTGGTTTTCCCTAATTCCATGCTGTTTTTCCCTAATTCCAGGCCATCTCAAGCAATCCCATTCCTAAGGATCCTGGCTTTTTCCAGGCTCCAACTGAGCCAGGACAAACCAAAGCTGTTCTTCAAGGGAATCCTGGTGGGAATGAAGGGAAATTGGCTTCCATGGTGCCAGGGAGGGATTTTGGCTCCCAAGTCCCTCCAGCAGCCGATTGAACGCTTTTGGGAATCCTTCTCCTCGCCAGGTCATCAGCAGCCAAAGCCCTCTGGATTTATGCAGGTTCCTCCTCCTTGGCTCATTCCTGGACCTTCCCGTTTTCCAGGAATATTCCACTGTCCACAGAATCATCATGGAAATGTTTGGGTTGGAAGGGAATCTAAAGATGACCCCATTCCCCTCCCACTATCCCAAACTGCTCCAATTCCCATCCAACCAGGCCTCAGACATTCCAGGGATCCAGGGGCATTCTGGGAATCCAAAGACAGATCCTTCCCTTAAAAGTTCAGGATCCCTTCCCATTGCATCCAGTGAGAGGAAAAACTTCCTTTCAGACTCCTCCAACATTCCCACATTCCCTAATTCCATCCCAACCTCCTCCCACTCACAGATCACCACCGAGAAACTCCGGAAGCAGAAGGTGACGGAGCATTAATGAGACTCATGCGATCCAGTTTATCCCTTTTGAGCTTAATCCAACAAAGGATATTCTCTAGTGCATGTTCTCATGGATAAACAAGTTCAATTATCTGGAGGATTTATGCGGATGGTATTCACGAGGATGTTATCAAGTTACATTACCTCACATCACTAAATATGGATTTTAGGACAAACAAAACTTGTTCTAAAACAGGGGATGAAATTTCGATCCGTCGTGCCGATTTCGGAATGCTCTCATATTCATCACTTCATTCCAGCGGGAATCGGCTTGGAGTGATGTGAAGAATCCCACAAATCACCACCTAGCCCCCTTGTCTATTTCGTCTTACTTAATATGTCTTCCAGTTCCAGCTTCCTTTCATCCCAATTTTACTTTGTAAGAGGATGTGTGTTTGGAGAGGGAGAGCCAATCTTCCAATCTTCACTTATTTATTATTCGACAATTGTCCTTCACCAGCGCTTATCATATCCAAGCAAAAAACGAAGCTGCTCCATGGAATATCCATAAAATCCTTCACAAAACTGGACAATTTGGGTGTCAATTAGGACTATTTGAAGGGAACAGCAGTGGGTTTGCATCGAATCCCCAATCAAATCAGTGAGTATGGCAGAATAGGGACTATTCGTGTGTCCCTATCATAAAAAGCTTCACAAAACAGAGATTTTTTGAAGGAATCTCTAGCACCAATTTCTTGTGTCAAATTCTCACATTTTATAAATCGCCCAAAACTGTAGTTTTTTATTTCATCCCTTACTGGCTGTGGCTGCATTCCTCTGTCTTCTTACAGCTCCACGGCATGCCTACAGAACTCTCACTGCCAGGTTACAATTTCTGAAATGCGTGGAAATCTGTCCCAGTGAGATCAGAGTCCAACCGCACCCCGCACTTAAGCCATCTTCCGACCAAGCCCCTTCCCATTGATTCCCGTAAAACGCGTTCACTAATCTTCTTCCGATGCATAAAAATCGTGATGTGTCACACTCACTGTCAATTCAGATGCTACCGCTCACTGTTTACCTTCTAGAATTCCATTCTTTTGGAGTTATGTCTTGTTTTCGATGCAAATTCTATATGTTTGCCTTTCAATTGTTCCAGTCCAAGCTTTTAAAAGCTTTGACAGTTTTTTGTTACTTATCAGTTCTATTTATATTTGGCCACTATTGCGCAAGTCGCAGGTATCCTTGGGCAGCCGTCTGTAAGTTATCCGTAAAATACCTTATGTTTTTTTAGCTGAGGCAGGTCATAGTACCGCTAGACAAGCGTCCAAGCCAAAAAAACTCTTTCCATGGTATCAAAAGAGCGTAAAAGTAACATTCAGGACGGGATTTTGGGTACAAAAGAACTGTAAAATCCATTTTCTAGCCATGTTTGGCTTGGATTTCATCCAGGTTTTCAATCCAGGGAATTTGAATTTTCCAATATTTGGCACATCCAGGGAAGAGCTGAGATGGAGGGATGATGTTTGGATCATATTCTGATGGTGGAAACCTCTCTGTTTCGTACTCCAAGGTCAGGAATGCACAGGAATTCTCTTCCTATGGGCAACGTGGGATGGTGGGATCCGAAATGAATCATTCCAAGAGCAGATTTAAAGGATTCACGGAAAATGGCAGCTCAGCTCCACCAACCTGAACAGCCTGACCTAGGAACTCATCCTTCTGACATGGTTGGAATTTTGTCTTCAGGTTCTTCAAGTGTGGGCTAAAGG
>CM019214.1:120337306-120405736 GCA_009741485.1 Malurus cyaneus samueli
TGAGAGCCAGATGATAAAAACCTTCACTTAAAATATACATTTCTGCCCCGCCTCATTAATAACATGCGAGATTAATATTTTAAATGGGATGAATTTTAAAAAATGTCATTTCCAAGCCACACTGGAAGTTTTTTTGCTGAGATTACGGAGTGGGGGGAAGGAACCTCTCCCTGTATTCATTGCAGGAGAGTGATGTATATTTTATAGATGTTCAATATAAATATCATATTCTATCCCCTCCTCATCTTCTCTAGATTTTCCCGGGTCTGTTTGCACTTTGGAGCCAACACGAACCTGGCTACTTTCAAATGAGGCAGGGATTTGGGCTGGGAAAGTCAAAAAAACCCTTTCAACCAGGAAAAATCCCAGCTAATGTTTAATGGATGTTCCTCTTCCGAAGGGCACGGGAGCAGCTCGGAGCCAGGTCCTCGTGTGCTGGAGCAGGAGGGAGAAGTCCATAACTCACTGCCGGGCCGGGGATGCATAATTTATCCCCAGCAATTCCCATCAATTGGTTATTAAAAGTGCCCTCCCTGGATTAAGTAGGAACGAGGGAAGAGATAAATCTCGTTCCCAAGGTAACTAACTCCCAATTACCTCCGCAGGGAAAACTTTGCTTACTTTGCCCTTTTGCAGTCAAAAAGGAGCGTTTTGGTGCAAAGCAGGCAGTGTTCCCATCTGTAACCTCCATGAAGGTCCTGATCCTCGCGGGCTCTCCAATGACTGTGGGAGTGTGGAAATAATCATATCCTTAAAAATAAAGTGGAGCTGGATCCGTTGGCATCCAGGGCATCGTTTTTGCGGAGCTCAAAGAGTCATTTCCCTGGACGGCCTCTGGATGAGGCACAAAGAGCATCCCGGCATCACTGAGCCAAACAAAATGGAAATAATTAGGGAAAAAAGATAATTTCCTGGAGCAAAGCACCCTCGGAGCAGCCGTTGCCTCCCGCTAAATGCCGAGGATTGGAGCTCTGGGTTTCATTGAGATAACAACCATGAGCTGCTGGGAAGCTCTCAGGGGCAGAAGAACAATTTGGGAGAATAAAACTGGGAAATATTCCATTCTGGAAGCTGCCATGCTGGGAGGTGGCTTGTGGAGGAGAAGGTGCCCTGAACACCCGTGATGGAAATGTGGGAGTTAAATTCCCTCGCTCCCATTGCTGGGTGATTTTGTGCCAGAAGTTTGGGCTTTTTTTTGCCTTCCTGATGTGGCTGTTTGGCCAAGATCTACTTCTTTGCCCAGGAATGCTCTTTATCCTGCAAGGCCCAGGTGTGCTGCTGCTCTTGGTTGGGTTTTGGGGGTGAGATGGAAGCAGGAGGTCGAATCAAGTCCTCTTTATTTACAGCA
The DNA here is from genome assembly GCA_009741485.1 of Malurus cyaneus samueli. Classification (NCBI taxonomy): domain Eukaryota; kingdom Metazoa; phylum Chordata; class Aves; order Passeriformes; family Maluridae; genus Malurus; species Malurus cyaneus. Next base: position 120,338,655 of record CM019214.1, read on the forward strand.
ATAAATAAAAAAGTCATAAATCTCTATGATAAATAATAAACACCATATATTTTAAATAAATTTAAAAACCCACTGCAGCTGGTCTTGCTGCATCCCAACTCCACTGTTTCTCATGGAAAGCCACATCAAACAGCCCCACACATAAAAGCTTTGGGTTTCCAAAATCTTGCCTCATGTGGGCTTATTTCCTTGAGAGATTATGGCATGTACTTCTTCTTTTCAGATGTTCCTCTTTATTTTCAGACATTTTTTTCCTATTTTCAGGCATTATTTGAGGCATTCCTTGCTGTTTTCAGGCATTCCATCTTCTTTTTATCCTTTTACTCTGGATTTTTTCTCCTGTTTCCTCATGCTCACTGTCACCCTACCAGGTACTGGCATGGTACTGAAGCTCTCCACATGCCATTTCGTTCCTTCTCCTTATTGGCCTCATGTGAAAACTGGGAAAACCTTTTCCTGGTACCATATAACGATCCCTCTGGGGAAAAAAAAAAAAAAAAAAAAAAAACAAAAAAAAAAAAACCCCAAAAAAAAAACCCAAGAAATCAAATAAAAGGGGAATGTTTGGTGCACACGAGCCTGAATGGTAAAAGAAATCATTTATTCTTCCTATCCCGAGGGAGAAATTATTTGGACATCGAGGAAGAGGAGTGGATCCGGAGATATAAAAGTCTAAGTGGGGATGTTTAAATAATTCAGGCAGAGGAATGAATAAAAAGCAGGAGCTTGGCCAAAGCAGGGGTCAGCTCAGGAGGGCGGCAGGTCCAGACACAGCCGAGCAGAGGGAATTTGGGCTGGGCTGGATCCGATGGCTGGGAGGAAAGATTTGGGATCCTCCGGGGCTCTCCCGCACCTCCGAGGAGCGGCATCAATAGATGGCACTCAAGAACTGCTCCTTCCCCCTGTCACAAATCTGGGGGTGCTGGAGAGGCTGCGGATCCACTGGGGAACAACTTGGGGAGCTCAAAGAGCCTCCCAGCCCTTCTCGCTTCATCTGGGAGGGCAGAGCCACGAGCTCGGGGTGCTCCAGATCTCCAGGCACCACAAGGACTCTTCAAAATGGAATTGAAACAGCTCAAGGCTTCCCAAGGACACCCATCCGTGCTGATAGCGGGACAGTCCGACATTCCCATCTCCCCTGCTCCCGGTGCAAGGGCAAAAAAAAACAGGGAGAGGGAGGGCAAAACCCCTCCAACCTCCTCCACCAAATTGCTTTTACTTAACGGCCTCGGTCAGCCTCAAGTAGGTCACAAGGCTGCGTGTGTATCTCCAGAATAAAGTCTTTAATCGGCTGATGGATATGAAAAAATAAATTACAGTGGCAAAATGTAATAAACGTTAAAGGGAAAATGATGAGAGTAATATAAGTACATTGATTTAACTAGGATGATATAGAGGAATTGTCTGCTTTATAGGTCTTTAGATGTCTATTAGCAGCTCTGTATTAAGGAATAGGGCTGTTCTCTTGATATACTTAAGAGCTGTCAGTAATTCCTATTTCACACTCCACTGCTTCAATTCAGAGAGCTCCGTGCAGCCCCAGCGACCCCATCCCGGGCTCGCTGGAGGGTGACCGCCCGCCGAAGGTTCCCGTTGCCGGCTCCGGATTATTCAAAGCCCGAGGAGGAGCCGGCGGGGCCGTTTGTCTCAATGAGCCTTCCCTAAGCCCGGCTCTTCCTCCGCTGGGCAAAAACGGGGTTTGGTTTGGGGGAAAACACCCCCAAAGCTTCACTTCTGCAGCATCCAAGGTGTATTTCCCCGTGTTTAGGTCAAATTTGCATTTCATTTGAAGTTTTTGTGTCTATCGCCATGTGTTTATTTTTATCCGAGGGGTGGGAAATCCATCCTGCTTTTTTCCTCCCGTCCGTTTCCTTCTGCTAATGGGGGTTTCAGGCCAGCTCCCAAGCTGAAAATACAGAAATATTGAAAATATAGAAATATTGAATGAATGTATAGAAATACTTTAAGAAAGTACAAACATTTTGAATGAAAATATAGGAATATTGAAAGAAAATATAGAAATATTGAATGAAATATTGAAATATTTAATGAAATATCGAAATATTGAAAGAAAATATAGATATTTTGAATGAAAATATAGATATACCTAATGAAAATGTAGAAATAATGAACTAAAATATAGAAATGTTGAAAGAAAATATAGAAATATTGAATAAAAATACAGGAATATTGAAAGAAAGTATAGAAATATTGAATGAAAATATGGGAATATTGAAAGAAAATATAGAAATATTGAATAAAAATATAGAAATATTGAATCAAAACATAGGAATATTGAAAATATAGAAATATTGAATAAAAATATGGAACTATTGAGTGAAAATATAGAAATATCGAGTGAAAATACAGAAATATTGAATGAAAATACAGAAATATTGTCCCAAAGCAGAGATGGAGACAGGGAGTTGGGGCAAATTCACCCTCCGGTGTGCCTGAATCACTGGGTTGGTCCTCAACTGGCACCAGCTCTCCATCACCTGAAAGGATGCTTGGAATATGGAAAATAAATTTTTATTTAAGAAAAATAAAACCAGGATGAATTTCCAGGACAGAAGAGGTGAATCCTGGCCATGGAAGCCCAGGACCACACAAATATTTGATGTTTTTCCTTTTCCCTTTACTCCTCTGAGCCCTCAAATTGAGGAGCAGCCCAGCCCAGCAGCCTCCACCATGGAGAAAACAGAATATTCAGCCATTCCAAATGGAAACATCCAATAATGTGCTTTAACATGAAAAAAAAAGTGGGATTTAAGTTTTTTTTCCCATTTCCCACTGCAGAGAAACAAAAACTCTCCTTAATTAAACCTGCAGGGTCTGTGTTCCTGTTCAGGAGAGGCTGGACGCAGCTGGAAGCAGTGGCTTGGAGAGGATGAGCATTGCACTGCCACCAGCCACTTTTCCCTCTGTTTGCTGCCCAACCCAATAAAAGGAGATGGTTTCTTGAAATTGAAATTTTCAAAAAGGGAAAAGCAAAAGGGTGGGAGCACAGCAAGGTTTGGAGACACCCAGCATAGCCAGGGGAGGAAAAAGCAGTTTTTGGGAGTGTTGCATCTTCATCCTGCCTGAAAGAAGGCAAACAGCCAAGGCTTTTTCAAAATCAGAGGAAAAAATGGGCAATAAATGCTTTTTTCTCTGGGGTTGGTAGCTGTGGATGCCATGTGGCTCCTACCAGCCATGGGATGCTCCTGGTGGGATGTTTTCCATGGTGTCCTGGAGAGAAAACACCGTGTTGTGATAGAGCCCATTCCAGCTGGAAAAAAAAGGGTGGAGCAGGAGGGATAGGACAGAGTTCAGCTCCAAAATCCAAATAAAACATTGAATAAAAAAGAGATAGGATGGGTTTGATCCCAAACTGCATTTCCTGCTTCTTACCAAGACAGAAACATTTTGGAAAGTATCAGAAACATGATGGAAGGTTGTTTTTCTTGATATTTCATAACATTTTCCCCTGCAGCATTTTGGCTGCTTTCTCTGTCTATTTTTTTATGGCTTACAAGTAAAAGAGGTTTTTATCGAAAATCTGTTTTTCAGGAACAAGAAAATCAATAAAAATATATCAGTTCATGCCTTTGTTAAAGAACCAGGAAAGGTCCCCCTGTGCAAAAAAAAAAAAAAACCAAACCCAAAATGTCTTGTTTATGTTGGAAAGGGAACTCTTAATGTCTCATTACAAGGAATGAATCCTTCACCCAGCACCGAGGGTTTTGCATAAGAGTTTGTAAAAATCCCGGTGCCACCATGAGCGATTCCTAAACCAAATAAAAGAGGGCAGAGACCATTGAAGAACTGGTTTGCAATGATTGATTTGGCCAATTCCGGCCCTAAGCGAATTCCTGAGGCCTCAATAATCTCTTTAGCATCGTCAGGTCGGGCTTTGCATCGCTCCGATGCTGTTCCATTCCCTTTATGAACAGCCCAAAGCTGGGCATGCAGTGGAAATTGATCTGGCATTTCCCTCTGCAACTCCCTGCCCTCCAAGAGTGGATGTTTCACCTTTGGGAAGGGCTTCCAGAGAGCCAACGATGTTTCTGCATCCCAGCTGGAACCCTGGGAGCTGTTACAGGGATGCAGAGCTGCACTTTGCCTCGGTAAATCAGCAGCTTTTAACCCCTGAGCACAAACAAAGGGAATTTTCCCCAATCCCTCAGTCCAGGCCAGGGCTCTGAAGGACAAAGGTGACTTCTGTATTTTTAATTTATTAATCTCAGCTGCTTTTTGCTTTCCCTTCACAGGGATTTTCACCTCTGCTTTCTTTTTTTTTTTTCATTTTTTCCTTTTTTTTCCCTGGCCATATTCCAGCCCATCCAGGATGTGTTTTGATATTGCTGCTCCCATATCAAAGCACTCCACGTGCACAGATTTCAGTGAATTGTGAAGGAAAGCAGGAGAAGCTTTTATCTCAGTGCCTTTCCCAGAATTGCCCGGAGCTCAGACTTTGCTCTGTCTCAGCCACGTGATCCGGCTGCAGCCCCAAAACCTCTCTGTGAGCTCAGGGAGGGGGTGCTGGGATGGGGAAGGCATCACCTCACACCTCTAGAGCTGGGAACAAGTCTTTGCTCCAGCATGGATTTCTGGATACCTTTCCAAAGGGCAGCAGCTCGAGCTGTGATCTGGATCTGAGGAGGGAGTGGAACATTCCTGGTGCTCCCATCTCACTCCTGACACTCCCATCTCACTCCTGGCACTTCCATCTCACCCCCGGGACTTCCAGCTTTACATCTCCTGCCAGGTGGCCTCTTCCTTCTGGAACTTCTGTCATCTCCCTGGTGGTCATCTCATCCCACCTCTGCTGTTTGCTTCCTGGTGCTTCTGTTCCATCTCTGGACTTGAATTGCATCTCCCCATTTCTGTTTCCATCTCCCCATTCATTTTTCCATTTCCCCCTTCCTGTTTTTTTTAATGGATGTTCCTCTTCCGAAGGGCACGGGAGCAGCTCGGAGCCAGGTCCTCGTGTGCTGGAGCAGGAGGGAGAAGTCCATAACTCACTGCCGGGCCGGGGATGCATAATTTATCCCCAGCAATTCCCATCAATTGGTTATTAAAAGTGCCCTCCCTGGATTAAGTAGGAACGAGGGAAGAGATAAATCTCGTTCCCAAGGTAACTAACTCCCAATTACACTCCGCAGGGAAAACTTTGCTTACTTTGCCCATTTTGCAGTCAAAAAGGAGCGTTTTGGTGCAAAGCAGGCAGTGTTCCCATCTGTAACCTCCATGAAGGTCCCTGATCCTCGCGGGCTCTCCAATGACTGTGGGAGTGTGGAAATAATCATATCCTTAAAAATAAAGTGGAGCTGGATCCGTTGGCATCCAGGGCATCGTTTTTGCGGAGCTCAAAGAGTCATTTCCCTGGACGGCCTCTGGATGAGGCACAAAGAGCATCCCGGCATCACTGAGCCAAACAAAATGGAAATAATTAGGGAAAAAAGATAATTTCCTGGAGCAAAGCACCCTCGGAGCAGCCGTTGCCTCCCCGCTAAATGCCGAGGATTGGAGCTCTGGGTTTCATTGAGATAACAACCATGAGCTGCTGGGGAAGCTCTCAGGGGCAGAAGAACAATTTGGGAGAATAAGACTGGGAAATATTCCATTCTGGAAGCTGCCATGCTGGGAGGTGGCTTTGTGGAGGAGAAGGTGCCCTGAACACCCGTGATGGAAATGTGGGAGTTAAATTCCCTCGCTCCCATTGCTGGGCGATTTTGTGCCAGAAGTTTGGGCTTTTTTCCCTTCCTGATGTGGCTGTTTGGCCAAGATCCATCTTCTTTTGCCCAGGAATGCTCTTTATCCTGCAAGGCCCAGGTGTGCTGCTGCTCTTGGCTGGGTTTTTGGGGGGTGAGATGGAAGCAGGAGGTCGAATCAAGTCCTCTTTATTTACAGCAATAAATAAAAAAGTCATAAATCTCTATGATAAATAATAAACACCATATATTTTAAATAAATTTAAAAACCCACTGCAGCTGGTCTTGCTGCATCCCAACTCCACTGTTTCTCATGGAAAGCCACATCAAACAGCCCCACACATAAAAGCTTTGGGTTTCCAAAATCTTGCCTCATGTGGGCTTATTTCCTTGAGAGATTATGGCATGTACTTCTTCTTTTCAGATGTTCCTCTTTATTTTCAGACATTTTTTTCCTATTTTCAGGCATTATTTGAGGCATTCCTTGCTGTTTTCAGGCATTCCATCTTCTTTTTATCCTTTTACTCTGGATTTTTTCTCCTGTTTCCTCATGCTCACTGTCACCCTACCAGGTACTGGCATGGTACTGAAGCTCTCCACATGCCATTTCGTTCCTTCTCCTTATTGGCCTCATGTGAAAACTGGGAAAACCTTTTCCTGGTACCATATAACATCCCTCTGGGGAAAAAAAAAAAAAAAAAAAAAAAACAAAAAAAAAAAACCCCAAAAAAAAAACCCAAGAAATCAAATAAAAGGGAAGTTTGGTGCACACGAGCCTGAATGGTAAAAGAAATCATTTATTCTTCCTATCCCGAGGGAGAAATTATTTGGACATCGAGGAAGAGGAGTGGATCCGGAGATATAAAAGTCTAAGTGGGGATGTTTAAATAATTCAGGCAGAGGAATGAATAAAAAGCAGGAGCTTGGCCAAAGCAGGGGTCAGCTCAGGAGGGCGGCAGGTCCGACACAGCCGAGCAGAGGGAATTTGGGCTGGGCTGGATCCGATGGCTGGGAGGAAGATTTGGGATCCTCCGGGGCTCTCCCGCACCTCCGAGGAGCGGCATCAATAGATGGCACTCAAGAACTGCTCCTTCCCCTGTCACAAACTCTGGGGGTGCTGGAGAGGCTGCGGATCCACTGGGGAACAACTTGGGGAGCTCAAAGAGCCTCCCAGCCCTTCTCGCTTCATCTGGGAGGGCAGAGCCACGAGCTCGGGGTGCTCCAGATCTCCAGGCACCACAAGGACTCTTRAAAATGGAATTGAAACAGCTCAAGGCTTCCCAAGGACACCCATCCGTGCTGATAGCGGGACAGTCCGACATTCCCATCTCCCCTGCTCCCGGTGCAAGGGCAAAAAAAAACAGGGAGAGGGAGGGCAAAACCCCTCCAACCTCCTCCACCAAATTGCTTTTACTTAACGGCCTCGGTCAGCCTCAAGTAGGTCACAAGGCTGCGTGTGTATCTCCAGAATAAAGTCTTTAATCGGCTGATGGATATGAAAAAATAAATTACAGTGGCAAAATGTAATAAACGTTAAAGGGAAAATGATGAGAGTAATATAAGTACATTGATTTAACTAGGATGATATAGAGGAATTGTCTGCTTTATAGGTCTTTAGATGTCTATTAGCAGCTCTGTATTAAGGAATAGGGCTGTTCTCTTGATATACTTAAGAGCTGTCAGTAATTCCTATTTCACACTCCACTGCTTCAATTCAGAGAGCTCCGTGCAGCCCCAGCGACCCCATCCCGGGCTCGCTGGAGGGTGACCGCCCGCCCAAGGTTCCCGTTGCCGGCTCCGGATTATTCAAAGCCCGAGGAGGAGCCGGCGGGGCCGTTTGTCTCAATGAGCCTTCCCTAAGCCCGGCTCTTCCTCCGCTGGGCAAAAACGGGGTTTGGTTTGGGGGAAAACACCCCCAAAGCTTCACTTCTGCAGCATCCAAGGTGTATTTCCCCGTGTTTAGGGTCAAATTTGCATTTCATTTGAAGTTTTTGTGTCTATCGCCATGTGTTTATTTTTATCCGAGGGGTGGGAAATCCATCCTGCTTTATCCCTCGTGTCCGTTTCCTTCTGCTAATGGGGGTTTCAGCCCAGCTCCCAGGCTGAAAATACAGAAATATTGAAAATATAGAAATATTGAATGAATGTATAGAAATGCTTAAAGAAAGTACAAACATTTTGAATGAAAATATAGGAATATTGAAAGAAAATATAGAAATATTGAATGAAATATTGAAATATTGAATGAAATATCGAAATATTGAAAGAAAATATAGATATTTTGAATGAAAATATAGATATATTGAATGAAAATATGGGAATATTGAAAGAAAATATAGAAATATTGAAAGAAAATATAAAAATATTGAAAATATTGGAATATTGAATTAAAACATAGGAATATTTAAAATATAGAAATATTGAATAAAAATATGGAACTATTGAGTGAAAATATAGAAATATCGAGTGAAAATACAGAAATATTGAATGAAAATACAGAAATATTGTCCCAAAGCAGAGATGGAGACAGGGAGTTGGGAGCAAATTCACCATCGGGTCCACCACTGGGTTGGTCCTCAACTGGCACCAGCTCTCCATCACCTGAAAGGATGCTTGGAATATGGAAAATAAATTTTTATTTAAGAAAAATAAAACCAGGATGAATTTCCAGGACAGAAGAGGTGAGTCCTGGCCATGGAAGCCCAGGACCACACAAATATTTGATGTTTTTCCTTTTCCCTTTACTCCTCTGAGCCCTCAAATTGAGGAGCAGCCCAGCCCAGCAGCCTCCACCATGGAGAAAACAGAATATTCAGCCATTCCAAATGGAAACATCCAATAATGTGCTTTAACATGAAAAAAAAAAGTGGATTTACACAGTTTTTTTTCCCATTTCCCGCTGCAGAGAAACAAAAACTCTCCTTAATTAAACCTGCAGGGTCTGTGTTCCTGTTCAGGAGAGGCTGGACGCAGCTGGAAGCAGTGGCTTGGAGAGGATGAGCATTGCACTGCCACCAGCCACTTTTCCCTCTGTTTGCTGCCCAACCCAATAAAAGGAGATGGTTTCTTGAAATTGAAATTTTCAAAAAGGGAAAAGCAAAAGGGTGGGAGCACAGCAAGGTTTGGAGACACCCAGCATAGCCAGGGGAGGAAAAAGCAGTTTTTGGGAGTGTTGCATCTTCATCCTGCCTGAAAGAAGGCAAACAGCCAAGGCTTTTTCAAAATCAGAGGAAAAAATGGGTAATAAATGCTTTTTCTCTGGGGTTGGTAGCTGTGGATGCCATGTGGCTCCTACCAGCCATGGGATGCTCCTGGTGGGATGTTTTCCATGGTGTCCTGGAGAGAAAACACCGTGTTGTGATAGAGCCCATTCCAGCTGGAAAAAAAAGGGTTCAACCCTCCAAGGATGGAGCAGGTGGGATAGGACAGAGTTCAGCTCCAAAATCCAAATAAAACACTGAATAAAAAAGAGATAGGATGGGTTTGATCCCAAACTGCATTTCCTGCTTCTTACCAAGACAGAAACATTTTGGAAAGTATCAGAAACATGATGGAAGGTTGTTTTTCTTGATATTTCATAACATTTTCCCCTGCAGCATTTTGGCTGCTTTCTCTGTCTATTTTTTTATGGCTTACAAGTAAAAGAGGTTTTTATCGAAAATCTGTTTTTCAGGAACAAGAAAATCAATAAAAATATATCAGTTCATGCCTTTGTTAAAGAACCAGGAAAGGTCCCCCTGTGCAAAAAAAAACCCCAAACCCAAAATGTCTTGTTTGGGTTGGAAAGGGAACTCTTAATGTCTCATTACAAGGAATGAATCCTTCACCCAGCACCGAGGGTTTGCATAAGAGTTTGTAAAAATCCCAGTGCCACCATGAGCGATTCCTAAACCAAATAAAAGAGGGCAGAGACCATCGAAGAACTGGTTTGCAATGATTGATTTGGCCAATTCCGGCCCTAAGCGAATTCCTGAGGCCTCAATAATCTCTTTAGCATCGTCAGGTCGGGCTTTGCATCGCTCCGATGCTGTTCCATTCCCTTTATGAACAGCCCAAAGCTGGGCATGCAGTGGAATTGATCTGGTTCTTCCCTCTGCAGCTCCTGCCCTCCAAGAGTGGATGTTTCACCTTTGGGAAGGGCTCCAGAGAGCCAACGATGTTCTGCATCCCAGCTGGAACCCTGGGAGCTGTTATAGGGATGCAGAGCTGCACTTTGCCTCGGTAAATCAGCAGCTTTTAACCCCCCTGAGCACAAACAAAGGGAATTTTCCCCATCCCTCAGTCCAGGCCAGGGCTCTGAAGGACAAAGGTGACTTCTGTATTTTTAATTTATTAATCTCAGCTGCTCTTTGCTTTCCCTTCACAGGGATTCATCCCTCTGCTTTCCTTTTTTTTTTTTTTCATTTTTCCTTTTTTTTCCCTGGCCATATTCCAGCCCATCCAGGATGTGTTTGATATTGCTGCTCCCATATCAAAGCACTCCACGTGCACAGATTTCAGTGAATTGTGAAGGAAAGCAGGAGAAGCTTTTATCTCAGTGCCTTTTCCCAGAATTGCCCGGAGCTCAGACTTTGCTCTGTCTCAGCCACGTGATCCGGCTGCAGCCCCAAAACCTCTCTGTGAGCTCAGGGAGGGGGTGCTGGGATGGGGAAGGCATCACCTCACACCTCTAGAGCTGGGAACAAGTCTTTGCTCCAGCAGGATTTCTGGACTACCTTCCAAAGGGCAGCAGCTCGAGCTGTGATCTGGATCTGAGAGGGAGTGGAACATTCCTGGTGCTCCCATCTCACTCCTGACACTCCATCTCACTCCTGCACTTCCATCTCACCCCCGGGACTTCCAGCTTTACATCTCCTGCCAGGTGGCCTCTTCCTTCTGGAACTTCTGTCATCTCCCTGGTGGTCATCTCATCCCACCTCTGCTGTTTGCTCTGGGCTTCTGTTCATCTCTGGACTTGAATGCATCTCCCATTCCTGTTTCCATCTCCCTTCTGTTCCATCTCCCATTTGTTTTCCATCTCCCCGTTCGTGTTTCCATCTCCCCATTCCTGTTTTTCCATCTCCCCCTTCTTGTCCATCTCCCATTCCTGTTTTTCCATCTCCCATTCCTGTTTCCATCTCCCTCTTCATCTCTATTGTTTCCATCTCCCCATTGTTTCATCTCCCCTTCTGCTTCCATCTCCCATTCCTCTTTTTCCATCTCCCCATTCCTGTTTCCATCTCCCATTCCTGTTTTTCCATCTCCCCCTTCTTGTTTCCATCTCCCATTTGTTTTTCCATCTCCCCCTTCTTGCTTCCATCTCCCATTCCTCTTTTTCCATCTCCCCATTCCTGTTTCCATCTCCCATTCCTGTTTTTCCATCTCCCTATTCCTGTTTCCATCTCCCCATTTGTTTCCATCTCCCCCTTCTTGCTTCCATCTCCCATTCCTCTTTTTCCATCTCCCCATTCCTGTTTCCATCTCCCCATTCCTGTTTTTCCATCTCCCTTTTCCTCTTTGCTCCTCACTTCTGGGACTTGGATCTTGCTCCCAGTTCAGGCACCACAATTCTGGGGTTTGCATCTCCCTCCTGCTACTGCAGCATTTCCCCAAAGTCATTGCATCCCACTCCTGGCACTTGGATCTTACCACTGGTGCTTGAATCCCACCTCTGGTGCTGGAATCTCACCTCTGGTGCTTGAATCCCACCTCTGGTGCTGGAATTCCACCTCTGGTGCTGGAATCTCACTTCTGGTGCTGGAATCTCACTTCTGAGTGTCATTTGCATCTTAGTCTTGGCACTTGCATCTCAGTCCTGGTGCTTACACCTGGCTCCTGGTGCTTGTTTGTCCCTATTGGTGCTTTCACCTCACTTTTGTTTGCATCTCAATCCTGACAGTTGTACCTTGTTCCTGATGCTGGAATCTCCCTTCTAGTCCTTCCATCTGCCTCCTGCTCCTGATGCCTGATGATTTTTGCTTTTCCTTTTTACACTTTCTGTACCCTCTATGCATTCCCCTGTACCCCTTAGCCCACATGCTTGTAATTCCTGAAGCTTAATATTCCAACTTAGTTTAAGAGTTCTGCTGGGCAGAGAGACCAAACATCCTGAAAAAGGAGTCAGTGTGCCCTGTGCTATCTGAAACCTGAGGCTCCAGCCTTGGGTGAAGCCTTCTGTCTGAAACATCCTGTGTAAACTGAGCTCTGACCTCATCTAGAGAGAGATTCATTAGAATAGGGAGACATTACTGCATTTATTAAATTTCTTATTAGAGAATCCTAGATAGATATGCTAATTCCTGAAACATATAAAACTTGTACCCGTGCTGCACACGGGTGTGCATTCTGCCATCAAGTTGTGCACCTGAGATCCCAAATCCCGAGGTAAAACCCTTTTTATCCCCTTAACCATGTCTGTGTCATTAATAAAAACTGGCCTTTCAAGGCAACACTTCCATTCCCTCCTGGTTCTCGCATCCCTCCCCAACCCTGGTATCTCACTCCTGACCCTTCCATCTCCCCTGGTTCCTGTATCTCCCTCCTGGCCCTGACATTTTGCCCCTCTCCTGGTGGGCACAGTGGGTTCATTGGGCAGAGCTGTCCCAAGCCCTGAGCCCAGACTTGTCACCCACCAGGCAGACAATTCTAGGGGTTTGTGCCCTCCCCAGAGGAAGGAGAACAAAAGATGGGATAGTTTGTTTTGTCCATCTGCCCCTACTTGGGTTTCATCAAGGATCACAGCCTGAAGAGCTGGAAGGGGCTCAGCTGTGCCAGCCCCTGCAGGGGTGGGGACAAGCAGGACCCATCCCAGCACACAGGAGGGAAGGAAGAGGATGGGAGGGAACAGGTGCAAAGTCACCCCACTTCCAGGAATGACTTTTAGGTAAATATCCAGAGCATGGATGGGTTTGCTTTATTAAAATGAAAACTCTCTGCCTGCCTGCCATAACATGGATTAACCCCACAGAGGGAGACTGAGGATGATGAAGATTTGCTCCCCAAATGCTCTGAATCTCAAAGAGGGGGTGGCTCAGCTCACCCCAAACCCCACACTCGTGTCCCCCCACCTGCAGCACAGCTCCTTCCTCCCTTTGTATTCCCCTTGTGGCTCTAACAATGGCATAATATAACATTCCTATACAATAACATTTATTGCTGCAGCCACTGAGAAAGAGCATTTCTAAACCCTGTAGGAGCCGTACGTGGGCAGCACAGATTTGTCTCCATAAGGGTTTTTCCAAGAGTGCTGCAGGAGGGCAAACTGAGGAATTAGGAACAAAAAGAAAAAAAAAAAAAAAGAAAAAGGGAGAAAAAGAAACTCTTCCTCTGTCACCAAAGACTGGGGTGGAACATCATGTCTTGAGGACAAAAACCCCACACTGTGTGGAGAAAAGTTTCTGGGTAATGGACAGTATCCATAAACACAAAGGAAACCATCAGCATCCAGCTGTTCTTGGGGAATGTTTGTCAAAGCTAATGTTGCATTCAAGACCATCCCACCAAAAGTGATGCTTCATGTCCAAAAACTTCTGGTCCAGGATGCAAGTGCTGGGATTTGGGGTTGGACATATGCCCAGGAATTGCTCAGAGCTGGAAATGGAGCCTGTTTTTCCCTGTCAGTCACAGCCAAAACCCCACAACTCTGCTCTCTGCCAGTTTGCCCCTCACCCCAATTAAAGGGCACCCTGAGGATGAGCAGCCCTCCCAGCGGTACCAACCTGCCCCACCCCAGCAGCAGCACCAGGTCACAGCCAGGCACAGAGAGACCCAATCCTCAGCCCGTGCTCCCCACATGCCCCTTAATTAAGGGTCACTAAAGACTTTCACTGCTTGGAGCCCATCCAAGCCTGGGGCTGTGTCTGCAGCAGGAGAAATGGGAGGGATTTTTGCAGGCAGGAGAAGAAGAGAGTGGCTACCGGTGATGCTGCATTAATGGACATTAATGGGCATTAAAATGAAAATAACCAACCCAGGCTCCCCTTTCAGCTCCGTGTCCTTCTGGTGCCGCCTGCCTCTGGATAAATAAAATATCAGGCTCTGTCCTGCACATGGAGACAGGAGAGGCAGAGCCACCACTGGGGCATTCCCAGCCCTGCCCTTCCTGGCGTGCCCAGCCAATCCCAGATGCTGACAAATTTATTGGTTATTGGATTATTAATAGCAAGCAATGCCCATTAATGGAAGGGCCTTTGTGTTCCTGCACTTCCATGGTGTGAGGAGGCAGCTCACAGGTCTCTGTGGTCCTGCTTTTGGGAAAAATGCACCTTCAGCTTAATTCCTTGGATTCATCAGAAATGTGTCGCTCAGGCCTCCCTAAGTTGTGGAGACACTGATTGTGGAGGGACTTTAATGGCCTGTAAACGTGGCCCTTGGGGACATGGATTAGAGGTGACCTTGGCAGCACAGGGTTAAATGTTGGACTCAATGAACCTGGAAGTTGTGGATGCTCCATCCCTGGAAGTGTCCAGGCAAGCTGGATGGAGCTGTGAGCAGCCTGAGCTGCAGGAAAGTGTCCCTGCCCTGGGCAAAGGGGGGAACTGGGTAGGCTTCAAGGTGCCTTCCAACCCTGGCCATTCTATGATTTTATGATTTTATGGTTTTATGGTTTTATGATTTTATGACTCTATGATTCTATGATTCTCTGATTCCATGGGTCTATGACTCTGTGATTCTTCTATGTTTTCATGACTCCACAATTCTATGATTCTGTGATTCCATGACTCAATGATTCTATGACTCTGTGACTTTGTGACTCCATGATTCCATAACTCCATGACTCCATGACTCTGATTCTGACTCCATGACTCCCTGACTCCATGAATCCATGACTCTATCATTCTATGTTTACATGGTTCTATGATTCCATGGCTCCATGGATCCATGATTCCATAACTCCATGACTCTGATTCTGACTCTATGAGTCCATGACTCCATGATTCCATGACTCCATGATTCCATGACTCTAAGACTCTATGAATCTGTGATTCTATGATTCCATGACAGCATGATATCCATGATTCTATCACTCCATGACTCCATGACTCTGATTTGACTCCATGATTCTGTGATTCCATGACTCTATCACTTCATGACTCCATGAATATGACTCCATGAGTCCATGTTTCCATGACCCCATGACTATTCTTCTCACTACAACTCCATAATTCTACGACCCCACAATTCTGCAGGCCAAGCCACTGCAAAGCTTTCATGGAGGTAGCCATTGTCCTTGGGAAATTTGAGTTATCCCTCTCCATGGCTATGAAATTTTGGGATCCATTGTGTACTGGAGCAGGACAAAGTCCTGGTGGTGGCTTTGTGATGCAGTGAAGATCAAGGAGGGACCAGTGACCTCATGGGTCACTGAGGTGATGGAGATGAGGGAAGGGCTGAGATGGCTCTTTATGGGGCATTTTGCCCTCTAAAGAGCTGCCTGGCGTAAAATCTCTGCACATCTCAATGCCACTGTGGAAAAGGAGATGTGGAACAAACCTCTTCATTTGGGGCTTTTAGCCCTGGGGCCCAATTCCAATCTGGTTTCCAGGGACACAGAGCAGTCCTAAAAATATAATTCCTGAGGAAAGGAATGGAGAAGATGCTCCAGAGGCTGCATGGAGATGAAGGCAGCACTGCCAGGCCAACCCTCCCTAGACACCAGAGACTCCCTCCAGAACAAGGTGCGAGCTTAGGAGATCCTTGGGGGGTTCAATCCTCCTTAAACACCCATAAATCCCCAAATCTGGGGATTCAGTGCTGAGCAATGACAGCAGCTCACAGCTGGAGTTTCCCAGAAGCATTTTGGGGCTGGTGGCACTGGCAGGAGTGGAAATATTCCCATGCAGGAACTCCACGGGCTCATCAGACCCCAGGCAGGAACCACCTGCCTCACAGCAGCTGGAAAATGGAGTGAGCTGGAGGGAGAGCTGCGTGTGCAGGGATCATCTCAGCCCTGGAACTGCCAAGCTGCTCGCAGAACAGATGGCTCCAGGTTAAATGTGAATTGCAAACCTAAAAAATAAAAATGGTGTTTGTGCCCTTCCCGGCACCTTTATGATATATAAAGATACAGCAAGTGGCTTTTATTTCCTTCAGAGAAAGCATGGCTGGAGTTTTTTTTCTTTTATTGGGTTTGGGTTTTTATCTTTTTTGTCTCACATTAGAGAACACAAGGCAGGGCTTTCCTGCCTGGAGCTGGGGGAGCCTAGCTGGATTTTGGGGGGTATTCCAGCTCTGGGAAGGGGTAGAACTTAGGGAAATGTTAAAGCTGTAATGCAATAAACTGTATGAAACATGGAAATAATACAAGTTCTCCATACAGAAGACCAAAGGAGAGGTGGGAGGAGGTTAACAGGCTCAAACTGGGATTGGAGAAGGGAAAAGCTGCTGGCATCTCCAAGAGACCTCCCAAAGTCAGTTTGTGCCAGGCAAAGGGTGTAAGGGCCCTCTTCTCCTTCAGCTGGGCATCAGGATGGGGTTAAGGTGGCATGTCACAATAATTACCTCTCCCAGCCACAGAGCTTCTCCCTGGCTCAAATTTATTCTCCTGCAGTGGAATTAGCCAGGATGTCATTAGTGAAGGGCTGTTTTAATTTGGGTAGGCCTGGAATGAGGAAGCAGAGAGGTAAAATCTCCCCTTCAGCTCTGCTCTCCCCTTCCTCAGGGTGGGTTTATTCCCTGTGACAATCCCCCAATGCCTTATCCCAACAGCAGCTTTAAACACAGGTGGGACAATTACATGGAAAAATCAGATTGTGGTTATTCCATAATCTTCCATTAATGCAGCGCTCGCTATTCAGACAGAGACAAAAGAGGCTGTGCGTCTTTTTGGAAAATAAATCTCCCACTGCTTATTTTTTCCCCCATGTAGCGAGAAAAAATATATTATTCATATGGAGACAAGGACCAGCTGAAGGACTTGCAGCTGAGGCTGTGGCTGGAGCAGCAGGAGTTGTGCCTGGCAGGTTTGGAGCTGGGAACGCTGCGAGGGAAAATCAGCATCGGGGTAAGCAGGGAGACAAAACCCACTGTGGCTCACCCACGTGGCAATTTCCTCCTGCAGCCACGGAAATGGAGCCTTTCAGCTTGGCTTTGTCAATTAATTCAACTTCTGGTTCACCTTTTGGAGAAAGGGAAAAGGAGGGGGAAAAAGCTTTTCAGAGCTTTCAAAAATAGCGCAGCAAAATGTTTTGGCATTTGTGAAACAAAGCCTTGCACTTCAGAGGTAACCGGCATCAGCAGCTCAGCGTTTTTCAAAGGTTTGCTGCTCTTTAATTCTTTTTTAACCTGAAATTATTCATCTCATTAACATAATCCTGAATTCACACTGCTCTGGTCCTTCTCAAACATCATTTCCAGCAGATGCACAAATTGATCAAAAAAACCCCTTCAGAGCATATTGACTCAAGGCTGTGCTTTTTCCCAGATTCCCACCTTATTCCCAATTTCCCTGCACAGATTCCCACCTTACTCTGGATTCTCCCATCAGGAAATCCATCTGTGACCTGGTCGTGAGAGAGCAGCTCCATGACAAACCCACCCAGGGCTCTCCAGGTGCCCAACAGGGGTTGCAGCAGCTCTGAGCAGCTTCCAGGTATGGGATGGAGGAGACCAAGGGGGGAATAAACCCTCTGTAAATTCAACTATAGGTGAAGGGGCTTGGTTTATTGGGATGAATCCAGAGGATGCTCTGCTGGAGTGGTGTAACATAAAGATAATTTATACCTGTCACAGGTGTAAATGTGTACAGATAGGATTCATCTCCGTTTGGGAGCATCCTCATCCCTTTATGTGCATTCCTATCAACTGTGCAGCCCCCAAATGCCTCCATGGCCCAGATGAATGTCTGTCCTTCAAAAAACATTTTCCCACCTCTTTGCCTCTGGATATACCCGTGGGAAGATGAGCCTGGGACAAGAAACTTGGAGGCGTCCATGAATCTTCATTTTGGGGTGTGTGGGAACGTGGTTTTGGGCATCACAGCCCCAGATCCAGGACCTCAACAAAATGCTACAGGCAGGGAGGGTCTGGGGAATTCCTTTTCTTTCCAGTTGGTCAAAGCCATTTTGTTGTCAGCATAATTCCTTGGATTACATCAGAAATGTGTCTCACAGGCTTCACAGACACTGATTGTGGAGAGACTTAAATGAGCTGTAAATGTGGCCCTTGGGGACATGGCTTAGAGGTGACATTGGCAGTTTGGGGTTGAATGTTGGATTCAACAATCTTGGAGATCTTTTCCAGCCTATTCAATTCCATGATTCCATGAAAAAGCCACCCCAGTGTGGGCAGTGCCCAAGGACTGATGTGAACTTGTTGCCACTGGTGTGGCAATGGGGCACTGGGAATGGGCACAGGGTGAAGCTCATCCCTGCCCTGGACCTGTGGGAGGTTGCAGTGGGACAGGCAGCTCTCCAGGAGGGTCATACGGGGAGTGGGTTCCTCCTTAAATAACATAAAGGGTCACTTTGTGCTGCTTTGAGTCTCATCCATCGCCCCCTTTGGGATCCCCTGCCCCGCACTGCTGTGGGCAAGGGATGCTCTGACTCCTTGCCCATGCTGGAAGGTGCTGAGCATCTCATTAGCTCGAGGGCTGGATCCTCATTTCCACTCCAGCCTCTCCAGGCTGCACACACAGCTCCCAGAGCCCTTTCATGTTCCGAGCAGCTCAAGTGTAAATGAAAATCAGGCCCTCCAGTGCCATCCCTTTTCTTCCAAAGAGGAAAAATCTCCTTGACTACAGGGAGTGAAGTGGGTCAGGGTGGTTTGGGGTTGACACAAACCTCCTCAATGCTGTGCTGGATGACGGCTGCCCTTCACTCGAGAGCCGAAATGCTTAATCTCCTTATGGAGGCAAGGAGAGTTTGCAAACCCAGGCTCAGCATCAGCACAAGAGAGAAAATGCTCTCCCCATCATGCCACCTTTAGGAAAAAGGGTTTTCCCAGTTTCCCTGGGAGCAGAGGTCTCCGAGGAGGAGCAGAGCAGCAGGCAATGGTCAAGGTCAAGGAACTCTTGTGGGCTTGGCTGCCGGAGCAGGGACATTGCCCAGCCGTGCCCGACAGTTCCGCTGCACTGATCGCCTGAATTTTGTGCTCCACTGCTCCACGAGAGGACACAGCGTCTGGAGTGTGGTGACATCAATCTGGGAGCCTGGCTGGGGCTCCTGCTGTCAGGGACAGGAAGGCTCCGCAGTGGAAAGGGAGATGGATCCATCCACAGAGTAAATACCTGGGGATGGTGTTAATTAGTGCAAAAGGAGGGGGAGGGAGGCGATTTGGCCGGGATGCACACAAAGATGTTCATCTGCCAGGGAGTGGGTAATGAGGCTGGACCAAGTTAATATCTGGGGCTGGAACACATTCAGATGAGGACGTGTCAATGCCTGGGAATGAGGATTTTGGAGATGGGGCTGTCAAGGTTACCCTGGATCCTCAGAAACCCTTGGTGAGGTCACCCTGACCCTACTGATGGTGGTAATGAGGACACCTCCTCCCAGAGAGGGTGCCAGCAGTGTCCCTGCCCCATCTCCCAGCACTGCCACAGCCCCTCGGTGACTCCAGACTCTGACCTGGAGCTGAGATACCCAGGCAGCTGGGATCCACCATCCCTGTTCCCAAAGCAGCCTGGATCCACCCCTGTATCCTCCATCCCTGCTTCCTGCATGCTCAGCACTGACAGAGCCATGGGATGGGATGGGATGGGATGGGATGGGATGGAGGGATGGGAGGGATGGGATGGATGGGATGGGATGGGATGGGATGGATGGGATGGGATGGATGGTGATGATGGATGGATGGATGGGATGGGATGGATGGGATGGGATGGGATGGGATGGGATGGGATGGGATGGGTGGGATGGGATGGGATGGGAATGGGATGGGATGGGATGGGAGATGGATGGATGGGATGGGATTGGGATGGGATGGGATGGTGGATGGGATGGGAATGGGATGGGATGGATGGGATGGGATGGGATGGGATTGGATGGTGGATGGGATGGAGGGAATGGGGTGAAATGGGATAGGATAGGATAGGCTGAGCTGCGTTTGCTGATTCATTGCCTCTCCAGTGATGTCAAAGAACCCTCTCGGGAGCTTTTCTTGGCACTTCATCAGAAAAGAGGTTGACTGTGGCATGTTAAGGACTTCTCAGGTGAGGTGCATCCTCCCTGGAATAAAATCCCGGTTAATGTGCAGGTGTGGAAAGGACGATTCCTCTTGACACCACAACTCTGAGCATGAGATTGCAGCCAGTTCCAGGAGGGATGCACGGGCAGGGAGTGCCTGTGCTTTGATACACAACTGATTTAGTGTCTCCTCATCATTTCCATGGCACTGGAGCCTCCAGCCTCCTGCAGGACCCCTGCAAGTTGTCACAGGGTGTTCCACACCACAAGGACCATGGAGGGAAAAGTTGAGCAACTTGGCAGAGCTGGCAACGGATCCAGCTCTGATTTCCCAACAGAAATCACCCTAACAACCAACATCAATCACCACAGGAGAGCTCCAACATCCTTATCCTCACTTTACACCGAGTAGAATATGCCAGGGGAATCTGAAATTCAGATTCCTCCCTTTGGAACGGTATCTGTCGCTATCACTTGTGTACCAGCAGCTTCCAGAGCCCGTGGAAGTGACTCCCCGTGCGCTGGATGCTGCCCACATCCAGCCCTTCCGTTATTATCATTGCTATTGTTATGGAATAAATCATCCCTTAAGCTTCTCTCTTTCATTGCAAATTGTCCATGAAACACTTGCAATCTCTGCAGAGAGACGCCCGGCTTGACAGCCTAAATCAGATCAGTAATCAAATCCCGATCCCAGCGCCTGCTACCTGCTCTGAGTTATTGGGACCACAAGGTGCTGGAAAAAAATCAACAATCTCTGCAGGAAAAAAAAATAGAAAGGAATGTGTAGGAAAGATTTCTTTCACTCAGAGTTGAGCTAGAATGATCTGGGGCTCTCTCCTATTTGCTGTTTATTCTTTATCTCTGCATATTTGAGCTCTGGGTCTCAGCAGACCTTACACTTGTGACCTACACCAGCCAGACCTCGGATCAAGGAACCCCAGTGGTGACCAGCACAAAATAGATATGGGACATAGGGAGCAGGGCCAGAAAGGATGGAGCAGGACGGCAGCTCTTTAGATTACTCCTAATCCTGGAGAAAAAACTCCATTTTGCAAAAGCTACCATATTTTAATGGTTTGCAAAACTCAATCCTGAATGAATTCCTATAATTCCCTGCACAGGTATGGCCTGGATGCCCCGTTTGGTGCTTTGCTCAGAGCATCAAGGAGTGAAAATCTGTCCTCAGTGACATATTGTTAATGTTTTTTGGGGTTTTTTTGAGATTTAGCCCCTCTCACCCACATATTATAACAAAAGCTGTGCCCCCTCTCCCCAGCCCGGTGGAATGTCGTGGATGAAGGGTCCCAGGGATCAGAACAGCCCCAGCTGGGTCCAAACCAAGTCTCTGTCCCTGCACTTGGATTCCTCACAGAGACAGGCAAAGCTGGGGACTCCAAACTGCACTTGCACCTCCTTCTAGGATTTTTTTTGGTTCAAAATATCCCTGTCTGGAGAAATCAGATGTTGTTCCATGGGCTGAGGTTGGGAAGAGGACAGTGGTCCCTTCCAACTCAAGCTATGACGCACCCTTAAACACCCCTTTCAATTATTCAGTTGCACCAGAAAATGAATTTTTCTTCATTTTCAAGTGAATCTTTGAGGCTTTATTTATGAGATGGGCTTTTTCTGCTGTGTTTGTCCCATTCCCCCAGTGCTTCGCTTGGCAGAGCAGCCAGAGCTGCCTGGGCTTGCAGCCTCCACCTTCCCACTGCTCCAAAAAGCAGCCCCAGCTCCAGAGAAAGCAAACAGGAGGCTGGAATTTATTTTACACCCATTTAATGAAGCGCCAGGGAGGGAGTTGGATGCTCTGGCCCCCGATTTTACATTTATTTCTCTGCCTGACTGAGCGCCAAAGCCTCAGCAAAGGCTTAGAGGAGTTCCTTCCACCACAAAAAAAAGCGGTTCAGGAGTGGTGAAGGGAGATCAAGCACCCAATTTCTTCTTACTGGAGAAGCAGAGTAGCTCACGGAGAGGTTTGATCCCTGCTTGGGTTGAGATATTCCCACCAGCTGGATCCGTGCTGCCTCCTACCGCTTTCCCCGCTGCAGCACTTCCCCGAGGATCGTGGCTAAATGGGATTTCAGCTCCCCCATCCTTATCGCAGCCTGGTGACAGCTGACCGAGCCTCGGGCTGATTCTTTCTCACTCTTGAAAAACCATGTACACATTTATGTATCTCTTTTCTCCCAGCTGCTGTGGCATTGCCTTGATCCTCTCCTATTTGCTCTTCCTCATTCTTCCCGGGTTTTTATCCCTGCTTGGCCAGGGCCAGGCGTGTTTGAAGCACTGCACTGGTGTTGCAGCCCCTCTAACGGGAATAACCTTCCCAGGTATCGTCTGGATCTCACCCAGGGCTGTCAGAGGGAGGATTTGGCAGCCCCAGGGTCAGGGCACGGCCACTCTGAAGATGTAGGTGAGCATTTACAGGGACAGAGGGAAGGGATTATATCCAAACAGTGGGATAAGGTTTGTAAAAGGAGAAACTCTTGACTTCCCCCATGCAGCACTTACCCAGCTGTAAAAAACTCCCTCTTTTCTTCTCTCTGCTGGTAATTAAATCACCAGTTTCATATTCTAAATCTGGGGCTTGGGAAGGCTCAGGCTGTGTCCTGTGAGGGATTGGGGTGCCAGGGGATTTTGGGATGCTCAGGCATCAGAGGGATGCTCTATGTGCTGATCCTACAGCTTCATTCCTCTTCCCTTCACAACGCTCCCACTCATGGAGTGTTTAAATGCCCTTACTGTCACAAAACTGGGGTGCAGGACACAAACTGGGGTTCCAATGTTGTCCAGGTGGATCTCATCTCCAGGTCTGTATTCCAAGGGCCTGGAGTAACAGGACAAAGGGAATGGCTTCCAACTGCCAGAGGGCAGTGTTAGATGGGATATTGGGAATGAATGGTTCCCTGTGAGGGAAGGGAAGGTTGCCCAGAGAAGTTGTGGCTGTCCCTGGGTTCCTAAAATGATCCAGGTCTTTCCATGGGTGATGTCTTCATCCCATCAGGGGAATCACTTCCCTCCCTCACCACACTCCAACTCCTCAGATTAAGTACAGACACAGACAGAGATGCTGTGGATATGGATATGAATATGGATATGGATATGGGTATGGGAATGGATATAGGTATGGATATGGATATGGATATGGGTATGGATGTGATATGGACATGGATACAGACATGGATGTGGACATGAATATGCATGCTAAGGGTACAGGTGTAGATTTTAGGGATGTGGTTGATATGGATATGGTTATGAATATGGATATTGATATGGTTATGGATATGGATATGGATATGGATATGAATATGGATATGGATATGGATATGGATATGGATATGGATATGGATATAGATGTGGTTATGGATATGATATGGTTATGGTTTATATGGAGATGGAGATGAAGATGGATAGAGATATGGATATGAACACAGATCTACATGCTAAGGATATAGGCACAGATTTTAGGGATATGGATGATATGGATGATATGGATGATATGGATATGGGTATATAGACAGATACATGTATAGGTGTAGCTATAGAAATGGATTACATGGATATAGATACGGATTGTGTGGGTGTGGACACAGATTATATGGATATAATTACCAATTATATGGAAATGGACATGAACGACATGGCTGTAGCTACAGATACAGACACAGGTGATATGGATATAGATGATAAGAATATAGATATTGATATTGACATTGACACAGCTGATTATGGACATGGACATGGATGCTAAGGATATGGATATAGACATAGATTTCATGGATACGGATACACAGGCAGATCAAGGTGTAGCTACCGATGCAGATTCTACTGATATAGATACAGGCTGGATGGATATGGATACAAATTACATGGGTTTGGATACAAATTATATGGATATGGATAGGGGTGGGGATATAGATATGGATATGGCTATGGATATGCATATGTATGTAAATAGCATGAAAATAGCTACAGATGCAGATACAGATATAGATGATAGCGATACAAGTGTAGATTAAAAAAAAAATACAGATGCAGATATAGATATAAGATCAAGGTATGGATCTATGGATATGGATATGGATATGGATATGGATATGGATATGGATATGGGTATAGATATGGATCCAGGCATGATGCTGTGAGAAAAGGATGTTATTTTGGGCCACTCAGTCCCTGCCCATGGTGACAAAACCTCACCCCAAGCCAGGAGGTGAAGGAGAGGGATGGGGAGGGGAGGGAAGTGGAGCTGTCCCACTGGAAGCTCCTGCAAAAGCCCCTGCTGGGAAAAGAGGCATTCGTTACGTTAATTGGTGCTGGAGATAGCGCCGAACAAATGAAAGTTATTAAAGGAAGGGAGATGGATGGAGCTCAAGGCATCCGTTTGTTTTGCCAGCGCCAAATTCATTTCCAGAAAAAGCCCTTATCAATTCCCAGGGAATAGTTTGCCCTGTCAGTGCCGAGCGGGTGTTAATGTTCTTTACGGCCCCGTTCGAGCTGCTGCAGTGACACCAATCTAAATAAGGGAGGAAGGAAGGCTTAATCAGCCTGTCACTGACCAGTTATTAACATTTGAGAACAAGGGCATTAAAGGAGAAAATTCAGAGAGGTCAATTTGTACTTGAGGAGGGAAGCCAAAAAGATAAGGAGGAGAAAAGCCACATCCTCCCGGCAGTGGTCACAGCTCCAGCCATGAGAGCGGGATGGATCTGCCCACCAGAGGGACACCCCAGAGGCACAAAGGACACAGGGGTGGCCCAGCCCAGGTGTCCCCTGTGAGGGTGTCCAGCTGCAGCCCAGCTCCCCCCATGCCCTTGGCAGAGGTGTCCCCCTCCCGCTGTCACCGCAGTCCCTGCGCCCCAGAGCGGCTGCGATTGCTCTGACAGCCCCGTGGGATGAAAGCTGTGTGCTTAGATATGGTTTATCCCTTCCAACCCCTGATGATAATCCAGGATTAGTCCTCCCTGGATATGATTACGTTTTGCCCACTCTCTTTGAAACGACACTGTTCTGGCCCTTTTTGCTGCCGCTTGTCCCACCAACCCTCAGGAAAACCGTTTTCCAGGCTCTGAATAAACCCTGCTCGCAGCAAAGTCCCCCCAGGATCCCAAACGATCTGACATCCATGTCTCTCACAGGCTGCACGGGATCTCATCCCTGCTCCAGAGCCTGGAATCCTCCTCCTTCCAACACCCATCACCCCTCGTGTCCCCATGGGGACCATGCAGGGACCTGGTGTTTAATTCATTATTTGTGTCCCGCAATAAAACAGCTCAGATGGTGCCTCTGGCCCTGTCTCCCCAGGCACCAGGATCTATGGAAGGACATCACCCGGGCTCTTTTGGGGAGCACGGAGCCATCTGGGAAGCTGGAACTGCTGCTCCACATTGGATTGATTCTTTCTCTGTGTTGCTGGGCCATTAAAGGAGCAGTGTGGGAGCTCTCTGCCTGTTCGCAGGAGCAGGAGCAGCAGCAGAGCCAGCAGCCATCCCTCAAATATTGGTGTGCTGTCCCCAATATAGGGGATAAGGGATGAAAAAAAATTCAAAATTCAAAAAAAAACCCCACGGAAAATCAAAATTCCAGTGCAGGTGTCAGGAAGGCCAAATGTTCTATTGCATTTTTTTTTATTTTAAGAGAAGAAATGGGGAATGGGATGGGATGGGATGGGATGGGATGGGATGGGATGGGATGGGATGGGATGGGATGGGATGGGATGGGATGGGATGATGGGATGGGAGGATGGAATAGGTTGGATTGGGTTGAGTTCAGCTGGAAGGCAGCTCCAAAGATCACCTCATCCACCCCTCTACAATGTGCAGGGACATTCCTTTTGTTTTTATTCCAAGCTCAGTGCTCATAGCGAACCTGATTTCCAGGCATCTGGACTCTGGAAGGCCTTGGGATGCTCCTTAGGATGGCAGTGACTCCAGAGGCCAACACAGGTCCTACCAAAACAACCACTGGTCCTTGGCTGGGGAGGGAGATCTGGGCTGCAACATTCCCATCATGGAGCTGCCTCCAGCTCTGGCTCTGTTATACAGACCAGTTTATCTCCAGGTACAGATCTCCATCTGTGTGATTTGGGGGTTCCAAAGGATACAGGGATGCACCTGGGATGGGGCTGTGGATGAGACACAGCCAGCATATTCCAGACTTTGGGATAGTAGCTGGTCCGCCTCATTTATCCCACTTCTCCTGCCTCCCAGATGGGGCCCACAGCCAGGAATCCCTTCAAGTCTTGTCAGGAGGTTTCACTGTGTTCAGATCATTTTGCCAGGATATCCCTCTTTTCCCTCTCTCCCTTTATCCCAGATGCCCAGCCCATAATAACTGACTCAGCACCACTAAAAAAGGGGAAATCATTAAATTGGGGAGGTGCAAAGGACAGCAGTTAATATGGATAGAATTTTTTTTTTCCCTGGGAAGGTGGCTGCAGCATCCAATCCCTCCGATCCCAGACTTGGCACAGATCTGATATTCTGGATGGGGTTTGGGGACCAAATGAGGACGTTTAGTCCTTAGCATCTCACAGGAGGGGGAAAAAAATAACACTGAGCCTCCAGTCCTGGTCCTCATTTCTCTGATGGCCCCTCTTGGAAGATTTGAATCGGTGAAAGATGGTTTTAATACCCACTGTGCCGCAGGGAGATTTGTTTGGTGACAGCTCGCGTTAAAGTCAACCCAACCCCAATCCGCCCGCGAAACAAACGGCGCCGAAAGTTGGGCTCCCCTCGCTGCACCGGGGAGGGTGGCGGGGGAGACGGATGGCTTTTATTATTGCCATTATGTCAATTATTATTATTATTATTTATTGGGCAAATGGAAGGCAGAGCAATTCCTTCTGCCGCTCCCAAGGCCCAACTGGCAGGGCTGGCGCGGGATGATGGAGGAGCAGCACAATAACGGCAAATTGTAAATCATCGCCTTTTGTTTGCGATGGAGAGCTGCGAGGAGGGGAAGGGCCCTCCACCCCGTTCCCAAAAACAGGGGCAGGAGGAGAAGTGGCACAGCACCGACCCCAAATCTGGTAGGGATGGTGTGGCCATCACACCCTGAGTGCCCCCAAAACACGTGGGGTGGAGGAGCCGGGCTTGCCTGTGATGAACTGGCCCAAACAGCCACTCCAAGCATGGAATTTGGCTTCCCTTTCCTCATTAGCACTGATTACACTAATTGACATGTTTGTTTACAGTGGGATATATTTTGTTGTCCTTTTTCTTCCACAACTTTGTTATTTTTTGGAGCTACAAGGACGTGGCTGCTGCCAAAGGGTTGGAAAAGGAGCAGATCTCCAAGGAACAGCTACCTCCTCCCGCAAGGCAGGGCTGGGAGGAGCAGACCCTTTTATACCAAAGGCCCCTGAATCCAAACCCTTTTACACCAAACACCCTCGAACCTTTTCAGCATGGAACTTCTTTTGCAAAGTGTTCTGAAGCAGTTTAAAAGGATTAACTGCCTCCCAATGAAGTAGCCATAGATATCCATGAGAATATTTCCTTGCATTCCCTGTTCTCCTGCTTGGAATGGCACCTCTTGCTCTCACCCCACCATTAGATATGATTGTCCCCATAAAGCAGAGATGTGCGGAAGCTGGAGGAATATGGGATATGGTACCCCAATATGGGATATGGTGCCAAATATGGGATGTGGTACTAAATATGGGATACAGTACCCAAACATGGGATATGGTACCCCAATATGGGATATGGTACCCCAATATGGGATATGGTACCAAATATGGGATATGGTACCTGAATATGGGATATGATACTCAAATATGGGATATGATACCCCAATATGGGATATGGTACCTGAATATGGGATATGGTACCAAATACGGGATATGGTACCAAATATGGTATATGATACCCCAGTATGGGATATAGTACCCAAATTTGAGATATGGTACCCAAATATGAGATGTGGTACCAAATATGGAATATGGTACCAGAACAGCCCCAAAATGCTTTTCCCTTCTCTTGGATTCAGACTCCTCTGGGCTGCAGCCCCTCAGCCAAAGCACAGCTGCTGAACAGCTCAGGTTTTCAGCCTTTGCAGCAGTGAGACACCGGCATTCACACACTTTGATCCTCAAAACTGAAATAAATGATCCTCTTGGATTGAACAGGGACGCGGCAGTGGAGTCCATTTGGAAGCTCCGCCGGCGGGAGCGTGGAAGTGCCCCCAGCCCGCCGGGGCGCGTCGGGAACAGCCACATTACCTCCTCAATCAGCATTAAATTCCCGATCAGCCTGGCTGCCTTTTGAACATCTCCCGTCTAAAGGTCGGGCAAATCATCAGCTGTGGAGGCGCGGAGAGGGAGCAGCGGGGAGGCGGCGCCGGCACGGAGGGAGCGAGGGATGCTGCACCGGCTGTGGAGCATCCTCGGCTCTGTTTTGGGGGCTGGCTGCCGTGCTCTGCCAGCTCAGGGAGTGAAAGGAGCAAGAAACCCCTGAGGCATTCCCAAATCGACAAATTCAGAGTTTTCTCAAAAAAAAAAAAACAAAAAAAAAAAAAAACAAACAAAAAAAAAAAAAACCCCAAAAAACCCAAAAACCACCAAAACCAAAACAAACACACAACAAACAAACAAACAAACAAACAAACAAAAAAAAATACTTAGAAAAGAAGGTGATGCAGCAGGAACATTGCTCTGTCTGGAGCAAAAAGCATGATTGAAGTGGAATCTCTTTTCTGTGCCTCTTACAGGTGAAATTTAAGCAAAATGGAGCTTATTTTGAGTCAGAAGCTGAAGCTGGACCATCCAGGAGAAAAAGAGCAGGAGCACAGCCCTGCTTCAGCCAGACTCACCCCTTTCCTGCCTTCTTCCTTCTCCTCCTATACTGGCAGCATCCTACATCCAGTACCCCATATCCCTCTCCCTGCATCAGACACCCCAAAGACAGGCAGACCCCAAACCCCGCGGCAAACCAGCCACCGAGCTGCCGCCCTGGTCCCTCACCCCCTCCATCACCGCTGCAAAACCGCCCGCAGCTCATTGCAGCCGCGTCCCTGCTCCTGCCGGGCGCCGCGATAACGGGCAGCCCGTTCCCAGATTAGCCCCATTGTGCCGCCGGCAGCCGGGGAAACCATCTCCGAGGCATTTACGGAATTAGGAACCGGCATTTAATCGCTTTGCTGGTGGCTGAGGGTTATTAAATTCCCCTGAGTTCAGCAACTACATAGTCCAGCTCTTTTTTTTCCCCCTGTGAAGCTCAGAGCAAAGCTCGGAGCTTTGGTTGGGGTGTTGGATCCAGCCCTGCTTCCCGTGCCTCATCCGCACTCCATCCCCGTGCTCCAAAGAAAGGCCAAGGCCGGGCAGCTTCATTTGGAAAACAGAGGAGGAAAAGCAGAGCAGGAGCCCAGACTAGAAGAATATTAATATTTAATCACAGCAGGGCAGAGGTCACCCAGGCAATCGCTGTTAAATGTTATTGAAACAAAACATTCATATTCCCACTGAAGGGAGAGTTCAGCAGAGCTGCCTTCCTCCGGTCTGCTTCAGGACCGGCGCCAGGAGTAAATCCAGGAGTCAATCTTCCAGGGAGAGCTTCTCCCCACGGAGGGGTGGGATTCCTGAATAAAAGGAGGGGTTCAAAATTGCAGGAGCCCGTTCTGAGCCAGCAACAGGAGTGGTTTTGAGGATTTCCAGCAAGAGGCAACAAATATGCCGAGGAAAAAGCGAAAGCCCCAGAGGATCCCAGATCCTCAGACTGGTTTGGATTGGAAGGAACCTTAAAACTCATCTCATTCCTCCCCCTGCCATGGTAGGGACACTTTCCACTATCCAGGGTGCTCAAAACTCCATCCAGCCTGGCCTTGGACACTCCTAGACACTCAAACTCTCAGGACATTTCTATACCAGGCTCTCCCAGGGGTTGTTGCACACTGGGGATGTGCAGAAGCAGAGACTTTGTCCATCTTCCCACCCTCATCCATGCCCTCATTTCCTTCCTTTCTTCTGGCTCTGCACAACTCCCTGACAGGAGGGTGTGGCCAGGGGGAGTCAGGGGCTCTGCTCCCAGGGAACTGGGACAGGACAAGAGGAAACAACCTCAAGTTGCACGAGGGGAGGTTTAGGTTGGATATTGGGGAAAATTTCTTCATGGGAAGGGCAGAAAATGCCCAGGGCAGTGTTGGAGCCACTATCCCTGGAGGGATTTAAAAGATGTGTGGATGGGGTGTTTGGGGACATGGGTTAGTGCTGGCCTTGGCAGTGCAGGGGAATGGTTGCACTTGATGTGCTTTGATGGTTTTTCCAACATAAATTATTCCATTTTCCTGTTCAATGATTGACAGACCAAGAAAAGCTTTCTTCACCCAGCTCTCCTGCCAAATACCTCTCCACCTTCTCTCTTCACTGTCTCCCCACACAATATAATCATCTCAAAAAGAAAATTAATTAATTAATGAAGCCATCCGTGGCTCTGCCGGAGTCCCACTCCCCCGCTGATTTTTGGTGGCAGCCTGCCCGTTCTTCCCGAACCTTGGGAAGCCTCAGGAAGCCCCACGGAGATGTTTTGGAAGGCGTTTCCAGGGCTGGCATCCCAATCCGCGGCTTGGCACCAAACCACTCTGCTCTGAACCCTGCGAGGGGTTAAGCCCGGGGCAGCAGCTCCTCAGCACCTGCTTTGACGGGTCATTAGCACGTTCGGTGTTTCACTCCCCTCAAAGCCGGATTTCTTCCCTGGGAATTAATTCCCCTTTTTTGCCCGCACACACGAATCATTAGCCGGGCTCTCCAGACGAAGTGCTAACGCTTCCTGTCACCTTCTGCGCTCCCTGATTCCTCCCGAGCTGCTGCAATCAAGCTCATGAAAAGCCAATCAATTAAGACCCCAAGTATCAAGAGCTCGGGAGCCGGGGTGAAGAACCCAACACATCATTACGGAGCCTGTGAAATTCCTGCCTGGAGAGCAGATGTGCGGGAAGCAAAGGCTCACTGAGGCTCAAGGTCCTGTTCCTTCGCTGCTGCCTCCATCCCTGAGTTCCCACCTGTGCCAATTCATCCCTGATTTCTGCAGTGCTCCAGGACCAGGAGAGGACACATCTCCCTGTCACCATCGGGTGGAGGTTGGATCGTCCTTGAGGGGCTGGATGTGCCCCAGATGATTCCACCACCCCCATTGTTTGAGGTTTTCCCCTTTGTAAAGGACTGAAGAGGGTTTTCTTTCCCCTTTTCAGCTGAATCCCCCAAAATCCTACAAAACAACCCCCACTCCAAAACATGGTCCCTCCAAACAGCTCCAGCCTCAGCCAACCCTTCCCCTAAACTTAAACCCAAGCATCTGCATCAAAACACCAAATCCAGAGCCTGCTTGCCCTCAGATTTTAGAACAGAATGCTTGTCTCCATGGAAACCCACACTTTTGAATTTTTTTCCCCCTTTTTTCCTTTTTTTTTTTTTTTTTTTTTTTTTTTTTCAGTTCAGAAACGAGAGCATCAAGGCACGGAGCAATCCAAGGGCTGAGGTGAAAGTGTCCGGTTTAGTCCTGTCATTGCAGAAGGGATGCATCTCATTTTCATGGAATAGAGCTCTTCCTCTGGGACACATCCCCATGCTCTTTCCAAGCAGGTTTAATTAAAATAACATTTGTTTCTCCATAATGTATTGAATGTGGGCTCCCAGAGAACGGGAATCACAGCTGGGCAGTCCCGAGTCAGTGTGGAGTAAGCCTGGAACACAGCTCTGGGCCTCCAGACTGACCCCACTCAGGATTTTTGCTCAAATTCACTCAGGGAGAGGCCAGATTCCCTCCTGAGGGGTTCGTGAAGATCCTGGTGAAGGTTCCTCTGTGCACTCAGAGCTGCTCTTAAGACAAATCTCTCCTGGACTTGGGCAGAGCTTAAAACATCAGGAATGAAGCTGGCCAGGATGAAGACAATATTCCCCCTTTCCAAATACTTTTAGTTTCCAGAGTTGGATTTCTTTCCAAGGGGCAAAATCCAGATTTTACTTCTGAAGCACATCAGATGCTGGAGCGAGGAGGTGACAGATGAGGTGACATGAGCTGTGGATGGTGGCACTCACACCCTCCAGTGTTGTTCCTCAAGGTCATCCAGCTCATCCAGTGTCTCACATCTCTCTCCAAGCTTTTGGCACGTGGGAAAAGACTCCCAGATTTCATCTGGTGACGGAAAGTAACAGTTTTAGCAGTAACTGTGCTCGTGGGCTGCATGTCTGCAGGTGAAATCTGGAGTTACAGCTTCTGTGCGTCCTCCAGGGTTTTGTTAAGGATGTCCCAGTGCCTGGCACATTTTGGGGCTTTGTCTGGGGCTCTCAGCCAGAAATTTCTTTCCCTAACGCATCCAAGATGCTTTGTCCCCTCAGGAACCTGTTTTTGAGGCTTTACATTTAAATTATCCCCGTATCTGAGGAGGATCCGCTGGTACAGATTGTGACCTTTGTGATACCAGAGGAGAAATTCTCCCAGCATCTGTCCCAACATCTGGAACATCTGGAGCTCTCCAGCATGCTCAGCTTCCTGATGCTTGTTCTCACTTTGGAGCAGATGACTTTAATAGACACTCACAAACATCTGCTCCCCAAAGGCCCTGATGTTTTGAAGGCTGAAAGCTGCTCTGTATTAATATCAATATCAATAGGTCTGGAATATTGCTGGACTCCCTAATTACTCCTGATGACCTCCTAAATGACGGCAGTGAAGTTTAAGGTCAGCCACAGGGAAAAATGAGCAGCAGCTTCTGCTTCTTGAGGGGACAGATGGAAACCACAAAATGGTCTCAGACTTTCCCCAGCAGCCCCAGCTCCCCGTGCCCGACCAGGCTCTGCTCCACTCTCACAAAATGTCCTGGAGAGCCTCCCCCTCTGGCTGATTTAAGAAGTTTGCCACGGCCTTTTTCCTGGCAAGGGATATTTACAGGTGAAAATGCAGGGGGGGTGTTTAGGTAAGTGGTATTTATAAGTACATCTGCAGGGAAATGTTTACAGGCAAGATACTCACGGGTAATTATAGATCAATACTTCAAAGCAGAGTAAATAGAGAGGTAAAGGACCTCTGCCGGTGTGCCACAAATAAATATTTAGATATAACAGATGCACGTAAGTGTGTGCAGGCTCTGTGGATGAGATAAAGATTGGAATTTAGCTGGAGCCCTTCTCCCGGGAGGCGAGGCTGGGCCATTAGCGGCGCATCCATAACTCAGCACCGCCGGCGCGTCCGAGCAGCGCTATCGCATCAGCCCCGCGCTCCATCAAACCTGGCGGCCAAAACTGCTCCAGCAGAGAGGTGAGTGTGAACTGAAGGTCAAAGAAGTCTCTTCTTCCTCTTTAAGGAGCCCTGGTGCCTCCCCATCCCACACCCCAGCACAAAACCCGGGACTGGAGCCACGTTAAGCCTCTCCAGCTCCCTCAGACTCACCAGATCCAAACTTCCCTTGACAATCACGGTCTGGTTTGTGTTTGACAAAGTTCAGCCAAGCAACGAGCAGCCTGGAAGGCCCTGAGATCCCGCCGAAATCCCCGTCCAATTTACCAAGTCAAAAACTCAGCCGGGTGGGAGCTAAGTGGGATGAAGCTCTGATCAAGGCGAGAGATTAAGGCAGAGCCGACTGCACAAATCACGGCTCTGACTGGCAGGGGGAACAGCAGGGCCAAGGGGAGCTGCTCCAGAGCTGGGCAGAGCTGGAGAGAAGGGCCTGGTGCTGGTAAATAAAACTGCAGGGGAATGGCGGGTCTGATGGGTGTCTGCTCCCGTCAGCTGGCAGCAGCTGGCAGCTTCATTTCCAGCCTTTTCCCCGGGAATGCTGAGGGCGTTTGGGAAGGCGAGAACAAAGCTACAACTTCATTTGAGAACAAAACAAAAGCAAACAAATGCATACCCAGAAGACCCAGCATTGAAAGGGAGCGAGAGACGGCTCAGGCACCATCTGAAGCAGCCCTCAGACACCTCTTGACTGCTAAAAAGTTTCCTGAGGAGCAGAGGCTTTTTGTCGGTCGGTTTGTTTGTTTGTTTGCAGGCAGAAAACAAAGTGGAAGGATTGCTGATGCCTTTGGTGGTAAATGAAGACAAATACCTCTCGATCGTGGAGACTGCCAGCGTGGAAAAAGCTCTGCTTGCACCGTTTTGGGAAGTGGCTGAGCGATGCTTTCGGGGTCCTCAGGCTGATTTATCAAAAATGAGTTCCTGCACCCCAAACCCCAGGGGGATCTGTGCCCTGCAGCTGTCAGAAGCTGGGTGCTGGCACGTGTCCCCTCAACAGCCATCCTTTCTTGTTCCACAGATGTCAAGAGCCTTGGAGAACCCTCCTCCCCTGATGCTTTCCCAGCCTCAATATTTTGGAAAAAAACTGCAGTTTCTCACTTAACTTTGCTCTGTGGCTGCCTTTAAACTATTTGTTCCCATTCTGCCTTTCTCTGAGGGCTTAAAGAGCCCTTTAGTATCTGGTATTTTCTCCCTGTGAAGCTACTTAGACATGGTAATCAAGTCACCTCTCTGTCTCCTTTTTAATAAATTAAGCAGATGGAGCACTTTAAAGCTTTTTTATTTTTGCTTTTTTTTTCTTTTTTTTTTTTTTTTTTGCCAGCCTTGAATTATTTCCGTGGCTCTTTCCCAGCCCTGCCTTTGCTGGCAGAGCTCGACGAGGGCACCGCCAGCCCCTCTCCCCATCCCCATCCCCTTCCCGAGGTATCCAGGTCGGGAGGCTCTGCTCAGCCTCCGGGAGCTTTTCTGGTTTCAAACTCTTGCCAGTCAGATCCTTCAGACAATCCAGCTCATTAAATGCAAAGAAAGACTTTAAATTTACAGCCTCCATCAATGTATAAAGCCCTCGGCTTCCCGACGGCCGCTGCCCGGCCGGCATTACAACGTAATAGCCTTTTTCTTTATTTTAAAAGCAGGAGATAATAATTAAAGATTGGATTATGAGCTAGCCCAGCATCACAAAAAAGACACAACTTTATCGTATTACACAGCATCAAAATTAATTAGGAGTGCGTTAATCTCTAATCTAGGAAAATATTGCAGGATCTCTGGCCTCAATATCACATCCCCCATCCAGTGCCTGACAGCCTGGCCCCTTTGAAAGCCTCCCTGCATCATCCCTGCAAAGAAACCTTCACAAAACTCGTGTAATCAATGTTGCTTTGATTAGTCAGAGCTGCCGATGCGCTGGCAGCCGCTCCTGGGGCGGCTGCCTTTGTGCTCAGCTCAGCTCTCAGGGACGGGCAGTGAGTCAGGTCCCACTCCTGTCCCTCTGGCAAACCAGCACTGAAAACCTTCAGGAGCGCGGAGGAAGGGGCCTGAACCTGCACTGATCATTTTGGGATCGGGATCAGGAGAGCTCAGCGGGGTGGGGGTCCAGGCAGGGTGCAGCTCTTCTCCACTGCTTTGCTCCTTCGTGTTTCTGCAGAGCTGAAGCATCTTTGAGGAACTGATGGTGCAGCCACCTTCACCCCCAGAATTTGGAGACCCTGCTGAAGCTCCAGTCCTTGGGTTTATTTGGTTTTCCAGACCCATCTCTTGGTTGCCATCATTCTCCATGAGATGTTACTGGGCAGGTAGTGAGGCCCTGGCACAGAGTGGGGCTGCTCCATCCCTGGAAGTGTCCAAGGCCGGGTGGGATGGGGTTTGGAGCAGTCTGGGGTAGTGGGAGATGTCCCTGCCCATGGCAGGGGGTGGGAATGGATGGGCTTTAAGGCCTCTTCCTACACAAACCAGTCTGGATTCTGTGATTCTCTGCTGAGTATCGAGTGAGAGCTGCATCCCCCAAATCCCAGCTATGGTCCAGGCACCTCCTCTCCAGGATCCTCTCATGGGTACAGTACTCGATGGCACCGTGGGACATTGGACTTGCCAGTCCTTGTGGGTCCCTTCCAGCCCTGGATGCTCTCTGATTCCATGAGGGATGCCTGAGGAGCACGGCGCTGTGTTTAATCCCACAGGGAGTTCTCCAAGCTGCAGAGACATCAGAAATGAGGCTGAAGTGTCACACAGAGCAGCAAATCAAGGACAGCAGCGATGCTGCAATTTCAGCAACATTTATTTTTTAAAGAAACCCTGGATTTGAGCAGCCTGGAAAACTTACAGGGGGCACAAGAAGGCTTGGGGGTTGTGGGATTTCAGTTGTTAAGACTCAATGGGAGCTGAAAAAGGACTTGTGACAAGGGCATGGAGTGAAAAGGCAAAAGAGGGAATGGATTCACACTGCCAGAGGGCAGGGATGGATGGGATATTGGGAAGGAATTGTTCCCTGTGAGGGTGGGCAGACCCTGGCACAGGGTGCCCAGAGAAGCTGTGGCTGCCCCTGGATCCCTGGAGTGTCCAAGACCAGGATGGACAGATCCCTGGTCTATGGGAGGTGTCTCTGCCCATGGCAGGGGTTGGACTTGGAGATCTTTGAGATTCCTTCCCACCCAAACCATTCCATGACTGAATGATTCTGGGATGATCCTAAACCCCAGCAGCTCTGAGCTCAGCTGTCCAGCAGTGCCTCAGATTCCCCATTTCAGGCCTCAAACTTCCCTTACAAAGCTGAATTCCCTTTGGGATCATGACTTATAGGACACTTTATGGCCATTGGACTTTGGCACCCACCTATCAATACTTCTATCCCTCACAATAAACTGGAAGAAGCAGGAAGTGGTGGTTGCTCAACATCTTCCAGGCAAGAAAGAAAAGAAACTTTGGGACAATAGGATTTTTTAAATATTTACATTATTGAAGAGGAAAAGGGCTGGGGAGAAACCATCCTGGGAAAGAGGGACCCCTGGGAGATGGGCTGGGAGCTGTTATTGAGCAAGAGAAGTGCAAGGTAATGCGATGTGGGGAGACCACTTAAACAGTTCCTGCACTCGGGGGTTGGTGAATTAATTGTAGCCTGGCAGGAAAACACCCGGGCATTCTGCAGAATAACCTGATGGAAGGAGCTGCTGCCAGCCAAGCAGCAATTAGGAGGGGAAACAAGTCATTAAACTGCATTAAGGCAGGGATGGGAGGTTTTAATGCAACGCTAATGCCCAGCTGGGTTAATCTGTGAAGGACTGACTCTTTCCCTGTTTATCTTTGGGACACCCCATCCCAGGACACCCTGGGGACCAGGCTCCCTGTTGTGCTGAGGCAGGATTGACTCTTTCCCTGTTTTCCTTTGGAACAGCCCATCCCAGGACACCCAGGGCACCCTGTTGTGCTGAGGCAGGATTGCCACTTGTTCGATGTACAAAGTTTTGATGCCTGCCAAAAAAATGGGAATAAATCTGAAGTCCTGCAGGCTCCTTGCTGCCATGGGATAGATGGGGCTGCTCGGAGCTGGGCACATCAGTTCCTGAAACTTGATGGACTCCCTGCACCTCCCTGAGCTGAGGGGCAGAGAGGGGACATTGAAAAGGCTGAAATTTGAGTTTTGCACAATCTGGGTATCACATTTCCTGAATCCCAGAGATCAATTTGTTCCATCTCAGGGAGATCTGAGGGAATGGCCACACATAAATACAGATGAGAACCTGCATGTGGCTCCAGGTCTCTCCCTGCTTCCAGCTCCCTGACAGCCTCCTCCAGGTCCCAATTCCTGCTCCACGTTGAGTTTAGAGCATTAATATCTATTTATTTATAAGTGCAGGACACCCTCCTGCCTGGTGTGGAGATCCCTGTGGATGTCACCTGCTGCCACCTCACACCTGACCTATACAAGGGAAGAAACTGCAGCTCCATTTTGCTCCAGCTCTCACCTCACTGGTGTCAGAGCCTGTGGAAGGTTTGGCCCTCAGTTTCCATCCTTCAGGAAGCCAGGACTGCTCCATCCCTGCTCCATCCCTGTTGTGTTCCTGCTATGTCCCTTCTCCATCCCTGCTCCATCCCAGATCCATCCCTGCTCCATCCCAGATCCATCCCTGCTCCATCCCAGATCCATCCCAACTCCATCCCTGCTCCATCCCAGCTCCATCCCAGTTCCATCCCAGCTCCATTCCTCCTGTGCCCCTGCTCCATCCCTGTTGTGTTCCTACTGTGTCCCTTCTCCATCCATGCTCCATCCCAGCTCCAATCCCTGCTCCATCCGATCCATCCCATCTCCATCCTGCTCTACTTCCTGCTCCATCCCCTGCTCCATCCCCTGCTCCATCTCTGCTCCATCCCAGATCCATCCCATCTCCACCCTGCTCTATTCCTGCCTCCATCCTGCTCCATCCTCTGCTCATCCCCTGCTCCATCCCAGCTCCATCCCATTCTCCATCCCTGCTCCATCCCAGATCCATCCCATCTCCATCCCTGCTCTATTCCTGCTCCATCCCTGCTCCATCCCTGCTCTATCCCTGCTCCATCCCAGCTCCATCCCTGTTCCATCCCAGCTCCACCTCAGCTCCATCATAGCTCCATCCCTGCTCCATCCCAGCTCCATCCTTGCTCCATCCCTGCTCTACCCCAGCTCCATCCCAGCTGTGTCCCTGCTCCGTTCCTGTTCCATCCCCGCTGTATTTTCTTCCCAACACCGATGGCAAACCAGACCTGGTGTGACTGAAGCTTTGCTCCCTGCAGAGCTTTGCCAGCTCCTGCCAGATGGAAGTTTTGTCTCTGTTGGATTCAATTATATCTTATATCCAATGGATTTTAATATTAATTATTGTTAACAACAAACCCCCCACCCCAAAAGTTATCCAATTCCGCTAAAGGAAAATTATTTTATTTGTGATTTTTTGATAGGTATTTAGTGATTTTTTTTTTCTTTAAAAGACAATTAAATCCCCAGAGGCAAGGGAAAAGTGTTTATAACCCAAACAAACAGGCTCTCTGTCAAAAATGACAGCTTCCAAAGGGGGCAAAGGGCGCAGGATCCATCTGCTGAGGGGTTCTGTCAGCAGCCTCCCCAAAAAGAGATCTCTGAGAAAAGCTGAGCTTAATTAGAGTGCTACGTGTTGTTTTCCCCTTGCACAGATGTTTTCTCCATCATTTGCTCCTTGTTTCATCCCTGAGTCCAGTAGAAAGTGATGCAAAGCTCTCCTCTGCCTCACATGTGTGCATTGGGCGCTGCAGACTTTTGGGAATACACAGAGATAAAGCTGCATAGGGCAAGAGATGATGCTTTGGCTGTCCCAGCAATTTTCTCATCGTCCTCTTAAGGTTCATTTTGGGTTTTATACCCTCCAAACTACAGCTTTTGGAGTAAGGATTGAGCCTCCATGACAACACTGGGGATGGAAATGAAAAGAGATTTGGATTTACAGCAGTGATCCCCTGGAGGAAAAGCTTCTGTTGGGTTCTGGTCATTTCCTACACTGGGGACAGATTTGGAGAGGGACTTTTCACAAGGACCTGGAGTGATGGGATGAGGGGGAACGGCCTTAAACTGAAGGAGGGCAGGGATGGATGGGATATTGGGAAGAAATTCCTCCCTGTGAGGGTGGGCAGGCCCTGGCACAGGGTTTCCAGAGAAGCTGTGGCTGCCCCTGGATCCCAGCAGTGCCCAAGGCCAGGCTGGATGGAACTTGAGCACCTTGGGACAGTGGAGCTGTCCCTGCCCATGGCTGGGAGCTGGAATGAGATGAGCTTTAAATTCCTTTCCAACCCAAACCAGCGAGAGATTCCAATTAAAAAAAAAAAAAAAAAAAAAAAAAAGCAGGGAATGAAAAAACATTTGCAGTTTGGATGTGCTTGGGAGAGACGAGTTTGTCTTTATTGGCTGAACTCATTAAAGATCCTGGTGAGAGGAGAAATCCTGACATGAGTGATTGGAAATGCAGGTGATGGAAGACCAAAAGGAAAAGGGTTTTTTTTCCCCTCTTCTCCCCTGCTGAAGACAGCAGGAATTGGGGAAGGATTGACTTAGCTCTATCCATCAGGAAAAGACTTTCCATCAAAAAGTGAGCAAGAAAAATTGCACCCGGGAAAAAAAACAAGAATCCTGCAAGGAGAGCAGCAAACTCTCCTTGGAGGTCAGCAGAGTCCTTTCGGGAAGGACTCAGTGGGGTGGGAGACCTGGGCAAGGCCTCGAGGAAGGCAAAAAGAACTTTAGGAGTTCTGAAAGGACATGAAACAGGTGGGGGGAGATGGAAGAAGAGAGTCCCCCTGGAGCACTTCAGGAAGAGAGATGTTCTCATGCAGGATGAAAGCAGAGGAGCCAGAGGCGAGGCCGGGCTCAGAATCGGGGGAAATGCCTGGCTCAGAGGCTCTTTGAAGATTTTCTGGTCGCTCCAAGCTTGGGAAATGTGGCTGTCAGCTCAGAGGGTCTGCCATGCCCTGGGAATCGCCACCTTGGGAGACTGAAACAGAAATATCCTCATTTTAGCTGGGGGCTGGGGTCCCACCACCTGGTTTTGATCAGTCCTGCCTCAGGTGCCCCATAAAGGATGGGGCTGGGAGGATGTGGGGTGAGGAAAGCTGTGCCACTGCAAAGGCTGACACAGTCCAGCGGGAATGGAGAGGCAGAACTTCCCCAGGATCCCAGAGGAGACCTTGCAGAATTTGTTACCAGCCAGGAAAGCAGAACAAAGTTGATGGAGTGAGGCCGAATTGGAAGGCAAGGACATGCCCTGCAAGGACAGCGAGATTTGTTACCAGCCCTTTCCATCGCTCTCCTATTCTGTGCCGTCTTTTCTCTAGATTAATCAATTCCTGGGATTAATTGGCTTTGCTCCCACCCGGCTTCACCAGGGGAAGACACTCGGAGGCTCTCCTGAAAAGATACAGCCCAGCCACATCCTCCAGCCCCAACATTTCACCCGGCTCAGGCTCTGCTACAGTTCCCACAGAACATTTGCATTATGCAAATTTGGCATATGCAGATCAGCCCTTCCGAAAATAATGTGCAATCAGGCAATTAACGAGTGCCTTGTCTTTAGCTCACAGGTAAGCTCAGTTCCTGAGACTCTTCACTCTGGATTGGCTCTGCAACCTTAATAATGGCATTTTTAATTCCCTGGCAGCCTTTTTGGGGACGGATTTTCGTTTTCTTCTCCTGCCCCGAGCCCTCTCTGCCACCCACAGGCTGGTGGAAGGGAGGATGACAGAGGGATGTTTTTCTCACAGCCATAAATCCTACTTATATCCAGTGAAATACAGGCATCCAATTAAACCCATAATCCTATAAACCTGCCAGCAATCAAGCACACTTTTAAAAATCAAGCCCGACAGATACTTTAAATCAATATATCCGAGTAACAACTCGCAGCCTGTAGGATCATCCTACACTGCGTCTTCACGAAAAGAATAAATTTTCCAGCCTGTGCGCTGTTTTTATGGCTTTTTTCCCCTTTTAGCTTCTCCAGAGGAGATTCCTGAGTGATGAGTGATTGTCAAGGACTGAGGGGAATCAGGAGAAGTTGGGGTCATTGCATCCTGTAAGACACCACCCCTCCCCAGCTCCTTTCCCCTGGAGATGTCGGGGCAATAGATGGTTTGGGATAGATTGTTATTATCCAGGGATTTTTTTTTTTTTTTTTCCAGAGAGGGAAAAAAACCAAGGATTTAATTTATGACCTGCTTTCCGATAACAACTGAGGTCTCTGCCAAATTCCGAAATCTTTTCCACCGGGTGAGGTACAAAGCGCTTGGCACCGGGAAGGGACGGGGCAGGTGATGGATGCCCAGGAGCATCATTGCCACTCATCATCCCAAAGAACAGAGGAGTCACCGGGTTTGTGGCCATCCATCAGTTCCTCGTGGATAAACTGTTGTGTTTCTTCTCTTTTTTGGGGAGTTTTCACCCCAAAGGCGTCCAGCTTGCTGCCCCTGATGGTGGCACTCCCTGGGGCTCTGCAGACCTTGAGGGGGGTGTGGGGGGAAATCATGGAATTGCAGCACCAGAGAAACATGGAACCACAGAGCCTGGCAACAGGAATGGAGCAGGTTTTAGTGTCAAATCCAGGCATTTGGGCTGTCCCCACCAAATCCACGTGGTTCAACAACCAGGGCGCACTCCCAGCGCATCCACAGGCTCCAGCTTTTGGGCAAGAAGATTCATCATGGCTGGGACAATGCCCCAAGGGTCTCTTTGTTTCTGTCTTGATGCCATGCACTTCAAACTTGCTCAAAATAACCTGGAAATGATGGTTTCACCTTCATTCCTGGGCGAGGCTGGCGCGCAGCGATGGGAATCGGAGCAGGCAGGAAAATGGGAGCCAGACGGATTTTCACATCTCCCATTCTCCTGGGAGCTCCCCATCACCCAGATCACATCCACCACCAGCTTTCCAGCAAGAACAGCCTCTCTGCTGGGAGCTAAACCCCCATGTGCAGCAGCAGGGAAGCTTCTGAAGCACATTCCAGAGTGCTTTAAACATTTTTATAGGGGCTGTTTGCTTTCTATCCCCTCACCTGTAAAACCAGGTACTTCCAGCGTCAGACTCCAAAGGCAATAAACACACGGAGCCATAAAAAATCTCTTGGGCTGCCTTGGAATGGCTTTTGCAGACCCCACAAAGTGGCTGGTGAGGCTCAGAGCTCGCCAGGAAGTCCTTTCTGTCCATAAACCGTAAACTTGAAATTAATGATCACCTCATGGAGCGAAAATGCAGCCATTGACCTGGGGCTGAACCTCAGCCATTCCAGGTGAAGCGTTCGCTGCTGTTCCAATGTTCATTTCCAGGAGGTCGGAACAGAACCTTGATCTGCTGAATACAAAATGTTCCCGGTGCCGCCGAGCTGTTTCCTCCCTCGTTCCCAGAAGTTCATTTTGCGTGGAGTGTCCAACAGGTTTTCGCTCATTTGAGACCAAAAGGCAGCCAAAAAAAAATAAATCTCAGGTGCAAATACCCCATGTGGCTGCAGCTCTAAAAATATGATTGAGTTGGTGAAATAACAATCCAAGTGAGACCATGGTGAGGGTTCCAGGATCTGCATCCCGAGACCCACGATCCCAGAGTCTCTGGTTATAGAAAAAAAACTAAATTCTCTTTGCACAGGATATTTGCATCTGGTCAAGGCAGAATTCATGGGAAATTATTCACGTATTTATCCCAGATCCCAGGTGAGAGTGGCTGAATCCCACTTCCCATCCATCCCCGTAAAACACCTCATTCACAACAGGCACCGTGACGATGATCCACCTCGTCTACTGTTTAATTGACTGCAGGCCCAGAGTTAACACGAAAAAAACCCGTAAAACTGTCATTTCAGGAGCCCTGTCTCCTCTCTTGGTTAATAGGATTAGACAAAAATGTTTTAAATCAAAATCCCAAAGCTTGCTGCTGCTTTTCAAATGAGGCTGAGACTTTCTGGTGAGGGTTTTTTTTTTTTATCTTTCTGCTGAATGAAGACTCTGAGTCAGAGTCCCAAAGCTCTTTGGGGGGTTGTAAGCAGCTCTGAGCCAGATTGTTTGGAAAAAGTGGGGTCTTGGGGTCAGAAAAATCCATGACTTTCAATCTCAGCAGCCAGGAAAAGCATCCCAGGGGCTGGAGAGGCATTTTTAGTACAGCAGGGTTTGGGGACAAAACTGAGCTGCTCCCACTATTCCCAGGGGATGCACCTGGCAAAAGGGAAGGAAGGTGAAAAATTGACCAGAGTGCAGAGAAAGGCCCAGAAATAACCCAAGAGCCAGGAAAAATGCCTTACAGGGGGAGACTTAAAGAGTTTCACCTCTTTATCTTATCAGGAAGAAGAATGGGAGTGATTTGATTACAGCACACGAGCACCTTCTCGGGGAGAAAACACCGGGCACGGCCAAACCTCTTTAATCCATCAGCCAAAGGCAGGACGAGAAGTAAAAGCTGGAAGAAGAAGCCAAATCCATTCGGACTGAAAACTCGGCCCTGGGTTTTTATTTTGTTTTAATTTTTTCCCCACCAGCAAGACGGATTCGCCATTAAAACAAATCACCAGCGGAATGGCGCGTCCCGCTCGGACCAGGCTGGATGAGGATCGGAACAGGCAGAATGTTGGGGTTTATCCCAGTGGGTTTGGGGGCTCAAATCCTCTGCAAGGCAGGGGAGGCTGAAGATATCCCTAAGTCCTTCCCATCTCCTCCACCCATATCTCTGCTAGACAGCAAAGTTTGCCACTTGCCAGCCCCTCGCTCTCCTCGCAGCCCACAGATGCATCTGATCCACGCTGCAAGATAATGATAGAAAATTACAGTGTAATAAGATAATGGGATTTATTTATAGAATTTGCTTTCCAATCACGCCCACATGATCTATGTATCCCCACACACTCACACGCAGCTCACAGGCACTTTCCATGTGTGTGTATTTGCATAAGTGCTTGGCTTTGTGGAAGCAAAATGCCACCTGGGGGATGTCGAGATTTTGCGGCCCAAATGGTTCAATCCACGGCGAAGGGGTGCTGGCACATCACAAATAGTCCCCTCATCATCATAACAATGACACCATATTTCCAGCACACTTTTTCTCTCAAAGCGCTTGAAAAAAAAAGAAAAAAAAAAAAAAAAAAAAAAAAAAAAAAAAAAAGA
Organism: Malurus cyaneus samueli; assembly: GCA_009741485.1. Taxonomy (NCBI): domain Eukaryota; kingdom Metazoa; phylum Chordata; class Aves; order Passeriformes; family Maluridae; genus Malurus; species Malurus cyaneus. Next base: position 120,382,816 of record CM019214.1, read on the forward strand.
GAGAACAAAAATATAAAATAAATGTAAACTGTTACCCAACGCCCGGTGTGCGAAGAGGAGAATTGAAATGCAATGACAGCCTCAACCAGAGACAAATCCCGTCTCCAATAGAAACAAGCCAAGGGAAATTTAAGGAGGCAGCTCATAATTAGCTGGGGATGGTCAGCTCAGCAGGGCTCTTAATGAGTCTCCTCCCCATGGGGCCGTGTCAGGTTTGAGCTCACGGAGGTGCAGCAGGTCAGGGGGCTCCAAATCCCAGCAAACCCAAACTGAGGGAGATGAAGCACCACAATAACAGAGCTGGGGCTGTGGTGGCTCTGCCACCTCCACCTGGAGCTTCCCAACCTTCCAACTAAACTATGGAGCTATCAAAGCTTTGGGATTTGGGTCCCGGGAGGTTTCATCCTCCTGTTATGGGGTCACTGGGGTTTATTTTTGCTTTTGTAAATCCCACTGCAATCTGCATCCCAAAATCCAACCACAGGGAGAGAGCTGTGAAAAAAAGAGAATGGGCTGATTGCTCCCTGCAAAATAATCCTGCGGCCAAGGAAAGCACCAGCCATGGGCAGAAGGATGCTTATGGGGAAAATGATGGCAGAGTTGATGAATCCCATAAAATTATAGAATGGTTTGGGTGGGAAGGAACCTTACAGCTGATCCTGTCCCACCCCCTGCCCTGGACAAGGACACCTTCCACTATCCCAGGCTGCTCCAAGCCCCGTCCAGCCTGGTTTTGGACACTGCCAGGGATGAGGAGTCCACAGCTTCTCTGGACAGCTCACTTCACCAGGCTGCTCCTCCTCTGAGCCTCCCCATGACATGGTCACTGTGCCGGGCCACCGACAGCCAGGGGACACTTGGTGTCAGCTTTTGGGGGAAACTTTTGGGGGTCAACTCTTTATAGAGAAAAGACATTTTCAGATTCACCTTCAGACTTCGCAGCAAACACTTCACTGAGAGATCTCTGCATCACCCCAGGCTCTGCCCATCCACAGGCTCTGGTTAACCTGGGGCAGGTGTAGGTGGAGGCAGTAGGTGAGGAATCCCTGTCCCATATCCCTGCTCAGATCCTTGTCCCATATCCCTGCTCAGGATCTCTGTCCCATATCCCTGCTCAGATTCCCAATCCCATGTCCCTGCTCAGATCCCTGTCCCATATCCCTGCTCAGATCCCTGTCCCATATCCCAGTCCCATATCCCTGCTCAGATCCCATTCCCATATCCCTGTTCAGATCCCTGTCCCATATCCCAGTCCCATATCCCTGCTCAGATCCCATTCCCATATCCCTGTTCAGATACCTGTCCCATATCCCTGCTCAGATTCTATTCCCATATCCCTGCTCAGATCCCTGTCCCATATCCCTATCCCACATCCCTGCTCAGATCCCAGTCCCATATCTCTGCTCAGATACCTGTCCCATATCTCTGCTCAGATCCCATTCCCATATCCCTGCTCAGATCCCAGTCCCATATCCCTGCTCAGATCCCTGTCCCATATCCCAGTCCCATATCTCTGCTCAGATCCCAGTCCCATATCCCTGCTCAGATCCCTGTCCCATATCCCTGCTCAGATCCCTGTCCCATATCCCTGCTCAGATCCCTGTCCCATATCCCTGCTCAGATCCCGTTCCCATATCCCTGCTCAGATCCCTAGTCCCATATCCCTGCTCAGATCTTTCCCATATCCCTGCTCAGATCTTCATATCTCCCATATCCCTGCTCAGATCAGTTCCCATATCCCTGCTCAGATCCAGTCCCATATCCCTGCTCAGATCCATTCCCATATCCCTGCTCAGATCCTTTCCCATATCCCTGCTCAGATCCCTGTCCCATATCCATCCCATATCCCTGCTCAGATCCTATTCCCATATCCCTGCTCAGATCCCACTCCCATATCCCTGCTCAGATCCCATTCCCATATCCCTGCTCAGATCCCTGTCCCATATCCCAGTCCCATATCCCTGCTCAGATCCCATTCCCATATCCCTGTTCAGATCCCTGTCCCATATCCCAGTCCCATATCCCTGCTCAGATCCCAGTCCCATATCTCTGCTCAGATACCTGTCCCATATCCCTGCTCAGATTCTATTCCCATATCCCTGCTCAGGATCCCCTCTCACCATCCTGACCCCGTGATGCTCACACAGCTCCCTCTCCTCCACTGCAGAGAGGTGCAATTATTTTCCAAGGGCTGCTGAGCATCTCCACCGAGCCGGCTTCTCTGGGGAAGATCAAAGCCAACCTCTGATCAGGAGAGCTGAGCGAGATCCCTGCACAGGGAGGGAGAACAGGGAGGAGAGGGAAAATAAAGAACAGGGGGATGGCTGGGAGCAAGGGGGAAGTTTTCCATTAGTGGAGTTGGATAAACCCTAAACAAACCCCGCCAGAGTTAATGTCACCTGCAGTGACTCTGTCCAGGTGTGGCCGGGCTGTCAGTGGCTTTGGGTGGGACAGGTAGGGCCGGCCACCCCTTTGTCCTGCAGCATCCACAGCCAACCTCAACCTCAGCTCGGCTCTGCCGCGGGGGGAGGGGGCAACCGAACCTTCGAGGGATTTTTTTGGAAATGCAAAGGACCGAGAGGACCCAGATCATCTTTTATAGATGCCGTTGCCTCTGGCAGAAAAGCCGAAGCAAATTCCAGCACTTCACTGCTCCTTTGATTTCAGCACTTTCAACCAGGGAGGAGGCAAAGCCCCCCACACACCGGACCCCAACCCCGAGCCCGGGTGGATGCTCCAGAATGTTCCACCACCGCACCCCCTCCTGCAACCCCGCGGCAGCAGAAATCCCATCAACAACACCCATCTGGGGGCTCTTTGCAGGCTGTGGGGAAGGCAGAGGAGAAGGTGCAGGACCGGTTCCCTCTCCCTTCAAACGTAGTTGTGCTCTATATTCAAATGGCAGTTTAATGAGCCTTTCCCTATTTCGAGCAACTTTATCACATCATTAAAGCGCAGGAATGAATAATACATCTAGCGGGGGGCTCTGCTGAACTCCAGACCTGCTGCAGCTTCAAAAGGAGCCGGAGGAGAGGCAGCTGGGGGACGGGGCTGGCTGGGGGAGGGCGGGGTGTGCGGGAGAGGAGCGGCGATTTCTGCTCAAATGTGCCCAACCACACCCAGGGCTACCTGAGCTCCTTCCCCAAATGCCAGACTCCTGCTATTTTAACTCAGCGATGGGCAGGAGCTGCTGGCACCCAAACCAGCCTTCCTCCTTTCCTCTCTGGCCTGAAGAAATAAAGGAATAATGTTTTTAAAATTGTTTTAATGTGGTTTAAATTATTGCTTCCAGCAAACCGCCGGGGGGTAAGGAGCTGATCCCAGACCAGGCTCCATGTGTGTCCCTGTCTCCAACCCCTCTCCATCTCTTCCCATCCTTAAAAATGAGGCAAAATGAGTAAAGAGGTTTGATCCAGGTCACATCACACCTCGCTGAGCGCTGGGTGAGCTCTTGGCCAAATGATGCCCTTGGCCAAAGTGGAATGTTGGTTCCATACACACGGATGGATGGGCAGAGGAGGGTGTGCTGCTCCTGGAGCAAGATCTGTGCCCTGCACCCCAAGGTGGCCTCAGCACAGGCTCAGCAACCCAAGGAAAGAAAAAACCCTCATTTATTAAACTGAAAACTCATTTAAAACAGGAGGAGAAGAAGTAACAAAAAAAAACCAACCCAGGAGGCCAAAACAAACCATTTTGAGTTCAGGATGCAAAGTATATTCTCCCCAGGGGAAAACCCAGCAATTAATGCTGGAAAGATTCAAAGATTTTATGGTTTGGGGCTTTTTTTTTAATAAATTGTCCTCATCTAAACTAGTCCATATGCACATTTTGTCCCATTGTTTGTGGGCATTGATTTATTTTTCTCTTACTCTTTCTGATTGTTGTATTTTGGATGGTGCTTACTGATGTGAAAAAAGCCATCTTGTGCTGCTGATAAGGCTGGAGATAACTGCAGAGGTCAAGGAACAGCTGGGCAAAGAGAAGAGAGGAGGGGAAAAAGTTTCAGCATCTCCAGCTCCATCCCCACTCCCCCCCAAACCTGCAGAAAAATCACATCCAGTGGCCCAGAATGGTAAATAAGACGGCTTTTCCCCAGGGCCAGCCCAGAGGAAGAAAGGAAGGAAACAATTTAACTGTATTTCCTCGTTATCTGATCTCAGTCATTTTAATTTGTGCTCTCTTTGAGGCTTCTCCTTTTTCCTTCTCTCATGTGTTCATCTCCTGCTGTCGGGAGTGTTGAGCTGAGTAATGGATGACATTGCAGGAAAATGGGAGCATTTTTGTCCAGCCCAGTAACCATTTCTAAGGTCGCATGTGACAGAGGGAGACGCCGCTTTCAAGGTGAGGCAGAGAGGAGGAGAAAAACCCTTCCCTTATCAGATCTTCATAAAATAAATTTGCTGCTGTATTCCCATCACGAGCCAGGAACAGCCTTATCCTTTTCCATTTCTTCCTTTTTTTGAGGATGGCAAAGCCGGTCCTGAGCGAACACCCAAGGGTGAAGGAAAGTAATTGCTGGGTAAGAGATATCAGAATTTAGGGAGAGAATCATAGAACAATGGAAAGATTTGGGTTGGAAGGGAAGGGAACTTAAAGCTCATCTCATGCCGTGGCAGGGACACCTTCCCCTATCCCAGGGTGCTTCAATTCCAATTCTCCAGCCTGGCCTTGGACACTGCCAGGGATCCAGGGGCAGCCACAGCTTCTGTGGGTGCACTGTGCCAGAGCCTCCCCACCCTCCCAGGGAACAATTCCTTCTTGCTATCCAGTCTAAAACTCTTCTCTTTTAATTTAAAACCCTTCCCGTTTCCCTTTTCAGGGGAGAGGTTGAAGGGAATTGTGTCAGAACCCCGGGAATTCACGGGGCACATGGTCTGAAAACAGCAGCAGTGACTCTGGAGAGCTGGGGGAAGCTTCCTTTCTTGGTTCGAGGGTTATTTTTTTTTTCCTAGCATTTCAAAGAAGCAATTTGATAAAATGGCTATTAATTATGCCTGTCTTTGTTTGAGCAATTAAGGGGCCATTTCACTTCTGGGAGAGTCGAAACAGCCTAAATGAGGTCAAAGCAAAGCAAAGCCACCTCAAGCTTAATTATAAAAGAGGTTTGACGCTCTGAGTTTGGCCTCTGGAGCTGGATTTAGTTCCAAGGCCAAGGGAGAGGCCTCTGCATCCCAAAGCACTCGGGGGAGCAGGGATGAGGATGCCAACAAACCTTCCCGTGGCGGGAGCAGCGGGACGGCAGCGGCTGCCCCAGAGGAATCTCAGCCCGACGCCGCCTCGGTGCCGGCACGGGGACAACCTTACGGTGCCAATCCAGAGTGAAACGGAGCCCTGCAGCTCTAATTAAAAGGGCTGCTGTAGCTAATGATCTGCCCAGTGCTAATTAACTTCCAAACGTGGCGGCTCCATTCACGTTGAGCTCCGCTGCTGGGTTTGCTGTTGTTCTCCAGGCTCCTCCTCGGGTCGGCGTTTTCTCTGAGCCGTCCCCGGGAAGGTCTCCCAAGCACGGATAACTGAATCTTTGCAAACCTCTGAGGCCTCTCCTCCTCCTTCTCCACTCTCCTTTTATTTCATTTCGGTTTTTTCTTCTCTAATTTGCCCAATTCTGCTTCCAAGCCTCAGAAATTGGTGACTTATAATAGAAGTGTCTTCTCAGCCGTATTTATAGCACGGCGCCAGCATGAGGCTCCCAGAAGGTTCAGGTAGCTGGGAAATTCAAATTTAGCTCAGAGAGGCTGCAGCCATGTCCTTTGGGAGAGGATTTTCCCCACTTTCCCCCCAGTCTGAACCTCCCACACACTGCTTTGATGAGGTCATTTGGATGTGGGGTGGGATATGGGTTTTGCACCCTGGCTTTGAGTTGAAAATCAGGTTCCACATTGGATTCAGGTGGGGAAACCATCAGCTTTAAGAGTCAGATTTGGGGTTGTTTTTAATGTGATCAATGTCATGGGTGAGGGGCTTTTGCACAAGGGACAAATTGGTTTCCCAACCCCAAAATTCGACCTGTGGGGTCTCCATCCTTTCCCATCCCAGCCCCACCACCCAATCCCGTCGGGTGCTCCTGACAGAAACGCTGTGGAAGCGTGACTGGCAGCCAGCCTTTGCCATCTGCTCCGGCCCCTCGTTACGGATTCACAACAAACACGAGCGACAATTAGATCAGTGCAGACATCTCGTGGATCAGATGCTCTGGGAACGCGGGGCATATGCTCCCTGCCCAAAAAAATCCCACGCCAGAGCTGGGGCTGCTCACAGGGGAGACACCGGGGGAGAGGGGAGAACGTTCTCACCTACACTTGTGAGCCGGAGGGGAGGTGTGGAAGAGGAATCCTGCTCTGCTGCGGGAGAAGGGAACTAAAGGATGCTGAGGATGTGTCACTGTTGGGGTGGCCACCACACACACAGTCAGTACCTTGAAAAAGGGCAAAATACCATTTATTCCAAGAATCACTCTCATTTATACACCTTTGTATGTTACATATTCATTGGCTCCTAAACTACTACAACAGATTCATTGGCAAATATTTAATGACAACACCCCACCATTGGTTACCTGTGTGTGGTTACCTGGTGATGTGGGTTTGATATGAACATGATTTTTACTCTGTAGAGGACAGACAGCAGTGATGGGTCCCATCAGCAAACTATGGAATCACAGAATAGAAGGGACCTTAAAGATCATCTCATTCCACCCCTGCCATGGGCAGGGACAGCTCCCACTGTCCCAGGGTGCTCCAAGTCCTGTCCAGCCTGGCCTTGGACACTCCAGGGATCCAGGGGCAGCCACAGCTTCTCTGGGCACCCTGTGCCAGGGCCTGCCCACCCTCACAGGAACAATCCCTTCCCAATATCCCGTCCATCCCTGCCCTCTGGCAGTGGGAAGCCATTCCCTGTGTCCTGTCCCTCAATCCCTTGTCCCCAGTCCCTCTCCAACTCTCCTGGAGCCCATTTGGGTGCTGGAAGAGTCTCCCTGGAGTCTCCTCCAGGTGAACATTCCCAGCTCTCCCAGCCAACATAAACATTCAAGCATTCAGAAAAACACCGGGTGCAGCCTTGGTTCTCTTTTTCTCCTTTTATTGTTTGAATTTCTTATTTCTGCTGCTGCTACATTCTCACAGGTAGAAATACCAGCTCTATCACTTGTTTTCCAGGTTATGTAATTTGTTTTTCACCTCTAGTTTAGCTCAATCATTCCCTGAATCCTTCTCTGGTTGGCCAAAGTAACAGGAGAGAGCAGGAGTTTTACAAGGGCAGCAAGGCCCTTGTTTTATAAGGTTTTACTTACACACAACAAGGATGCTTGGAGGTACTTTGGGGTTTACAAGGGGTTGAACCTTTTTGTGGAGTAATTCCCTGAGGCCAAAAATCTCCGGCTGGGCTTGATAAAACAAAGCTGGTTTTTAGATAAACAAAAACAGAGGTTCAGAGGAACATCCCGAGGTTGGCCCGAGGTCTCTGCTGAAGAAGCCCCTCTGTGTGAGCCCTGCTGGCTGCACGAGTGCCTGATGTGATGAAAGCTGCTCTCAGGAGCTGGAATTGAATTGCTGCTTGGAGAGGAGCAGCTCTGAGAGAGGACAGACAGGATAATGTCCCTGACTGCTCAGCTGCTCCTCAGGCAGACGGCGCCGGCGCCGCTGCTCCACTGCAGGAACGAGCTCGAGAGTGACAGAACATCAGCCTGTGGGGCTGGGTCCTCCTCCCTTCAAAACCCCAGCAAAAAACTCTCATGGATGAGGCAAAAATCATCATTGGAGCCTGGGAAGGTACCTGTCAAATCTCCAAGCTCCAGCCTTTTGGGAAAAGTCACGTCCTGTTTTCTCATGATGCTCAAAAAATTCTTGAGACATGGAGAAATCCACTTTTTTCCCCATTTTTCTCCTCCAGACCTCTGCAAAACTGAAGCTCTCCCTACCTCACCCTTGGCCTTCCCTCCAGTCTGCAGGAAAGGGAGACACACCCCCAGCACAGGCAGCAGCATGTCCAACAAATCCCCTTCTCTTTCCCCAAATTTCCATTTCATCACTCCCACGGCTTTGCTGTAGCAATAAATTGGGAAAGCAACATCTGCACATCAGCTGCTTCCAAGTTTTTGATAAAAGGAGGCATCTGACACCTTGTTATTTCCATTCCCTTCTCCCCTCAAAAATGGGATGTGCCACGAGGTTGCTGGGCCAGAGGGAAGCGATGGAAGGCTCTGAGTTGTTAATTTTCATTTAAAGGTTTAAATCATCCCATCCCTGGAAGATGTTGCTGGGGTGAATCCAAACCAAAGGCTTTGCTGGGGGTTCTGTTTAGTCAGCAGCTCAGTGGAAGGAGAAACAGCTGCTCCAGCCAGGCTGGAAAGATGTTGGATATCTCAAGCCAACAGATAAAAACATTGGGATTTCAGGAAGAGATTTCCTTCTTTCATGAAAAAGAAAATGTGGAAAAATGAATATAGTCGGTCATGGCCCATCTCATACTCAATGGAAATGGGGAGAAGCTGAGCTTTAAACTAATGAAGGCACAAAGATTAAAGATCAAAATAAAAGGGAAGCCTTGAAAAAAGCCCCTCAGGAGTTGGGAAGGTTGGGCAGGGCTGTAAGGGAAGCATCAGGCCCTTCCCAGGTGTGGGGGGTTTGCAATTCCAGGCTGGGAAGAGTTCCCGTGAAGGATGAGGAATATTCCTTAATTCACGTGTTCAACCCAGACCATATTCATCCAGGTTAAGCACATTCACCATCCTCAAGGGATATTGAGGAACGTTTGGAAAATGTTCACCCAGCAGAGGGTGGGAGGATGAATTTTGTGCCAAGGGGAGTCCATCCAGATGTCCCCAGAGGGGGTGTTTGGAAATTGCATTCACATTGAACAGCCTGGAAATCAGGAGATGCTGATGGAAATGAGGGGAGGAAGCACTGTCCCCCACAGGACACAGGACTTGGCTGCATAGGAAGTGCAGGGAGGATCTTGTTTTCATTCCCAGCCCTTCCAGTGCTTCCCAAGGAGGGGGGAAAGGTAATTTTTGGGAATTAGAGCACATCCTGTGTCACAGTGACCAGGCAATAGCCAGGGGAAGGGATGGGCTTGGCTGGGCAGCAGAGGGTGGGCAGCAGCAGGAGTGCTGTGGGTGCTGCTCCCCAGGCTCTCCCAGTCAATAAATTCACCCCAAACACTGGAATCAGGCGACCCCAAAGAGCTTTTTCCACACACATTTCCCCTGGGGTTTCATCCTCCTTCAGTACCAGTGATTGAAAATTGGGATACCAACTCAAAGCTGTATGGTCTCACTGAAAATCTCCCAGGGCCACAAAGGGAGGAGAAAAATTCAACTTTCAGACATAACAAGTTGAAACAACTGTTTAATTTTTTTTTTCTTTGCACTACCCCAAACAGGGGAGGACTCCAAATATTTTGGTAAAAATTAAAATAATTTTCTATTAAGTTTTCCTTATGAAAAAATCAGTTTAGGTTTTTTTCCCCTAGAGCAAGTTCTTGTTTTTCCAGATTTAAATTAAAACCTCTACCAGGAAAAGTTTTGATTCCCTGTGAAATGTGGGCATGAACATAATTATTTTTCCCTACAAAAAAAAAAAAAAAAAAAAAAAAAAAAAAAAAGGGAAACTGAGGCAAGGGGATGTTTCTCCAGTGACATTTGCAGAGGCTGAGGAGCCTGTGCTGCACACGATGCTCAAGTGGTTTCAAAGCAACCCAAAATTCTCCTTTTCAGGGTGTAACACCAAGAGGAGCCATGGATGTGTGGATTAAACAACACTGTGCCCAACCAACTGCTCCTCCCTGGACATTGTGTGTCAAAACAGGGGCAATGCTCCAAAAATGCTCTCCTTATCCCGTCCTCCTTCCCACCCTGGTTTCCTCTCCCTTTCCACATCCCTCAGCCCTCAGCAAATCATTAAACCCTGCCCAGGGAAACGGCTGGAGAAAGGAAAACAAAGCCACTGGACTCAGACAGATCATGGAAACAGAGGAGATAAATCCTGAGAGTGTGGCTGGCACAGGGAGGAGAAGACAAATACTGAAATAAATATGAAAAGAAGACAAGTTTGGGCTACAGGGAGTGTGTGAGCCAGAGAGGGAGAGAGGAAATGGCACTAAAATAGACGAGCTTTCCTGGAGACAAAGGTAAAATTGGGAAAAATGAGATCTAAACCGAAGGGGGATAAATCATGAGGGCAGCAATGTCTGAAAATTATTGGGAATGAAGCTTTCCCAGCGAGTGAGACATCCCTGGCAAGACGGATCTGCTGCAAGCAGCAAACACAGCTCTGGTGACAAAGGCAGAGGGGAGTGGAGAAATTTGGGGGGATGACCCTGACCTGGCTGCTTCTTCTGAGGGATTTCTGCAGCCACATTCCCAGGGTTTTGGGAAGCTCCTCCTTCCCCAAGGAAAAAAAAACATTGGGAGAAAAACATTACGGGGAACAGGTGTTTTTGCACAGGGAGATGTCTATCCAAAATGTCAGGAGCTCTGCAAAAATAAAGGAGAAAAAAGTGGGAAAGTCGTGCTCAGGTTGCAGCTCCCTCCTCTAGAACAGGGTTCAATTGGAAGATCACAGAATCGTATTTTTGATGATCTAATTTGTATTATGGTATATGTATATCAATGATTATCTAGGTTGGAAAAGATCCTTAAGATCAATTCCAACCATTCCCCCAGCACTGCCAAGGTCACCATTAAACCATGTCCCCAAATGCCACATCCACACAGCTTTTAAAACATTCCAGGTTGGGAGATGGATCCGACCCATTTTGCTGAAGGATTTTAGCAGCAATATTTCATTCTACAGCTTCTTCTCCCCCTGCAAGAAAAAAATAAACCCAATTGCTAAACATCCCCCAAAGCCATTAAATCCTCCACAGAGACACGGGGACCGGAAGAAAGGGTTGGGGGGAGCTCTCCAGCCCGTGACTTCTGAAGACCAGCAGCTTTTTCCCCCTCAGGCTCCTCTCCTGCTCCTTGTCTGGATGACACCTCACAGATAAATAACAGCAGCGATCCTAAATCGAGATCACAACATGCTTTACACTTCTGCCTTTCACTTGGAGCAGGGAAAGCTCTCTCCAGGCTGCAGGAAGACAGCATGGGAATTTTTTTTTCCCCTTCGTGCCAGGCAAAGCTGTGACATAAAGCCTACGGCTTGTTGCAGGCTGGGTTGTTTTTATTTTTTTTTTCCCACGTCTCCCCCACTTTGCTTTGGCACAGCAAAGGAGTTTTCAGCTGGGAAGAGCATGTGGCGTGCCAAGCACACCCTGAATTTTCACCAGGAAAGCAGAAACCTGCACACCAACACAGGGAAACTTGGCAGCACTCTGTAATTTGCGGGGAGGGCAGGTGGGGGGTATTAAAAATCCATGGTTGCCACAGAGAAAGCATTGTTTTCCCAAAAAAACCCCAATTTTCTGCTTTCATAAACCTATAGCAACATCTTGACTCATTTGGCAGCAGTTCATGGCCAGCACGAGGCTCTTGGTGTGGTTTTTGGTTGAATTATGGAAATTCATGGGATTTTGGAGGCGGGTTTGAAGCTGATCTGGGAGGGGCAGCAGGATTCCCTTAGGGAGGGGTTGTTGTCCCCAGAGAGTTGGGGACAAGCTTGTGGGTGATGTCCCCTCACCAGGCAGCACCGAGGCTGCTCAGCACCACACAAATTCCCAGACCCCCACAAATTCTCCTGGGGGTTTTTCTCTCGAGCCAAGCACAGAGAGGAAAACCCACGAGCCAAAAGGAAAAGGAGACATAAAAGCTGTGTCAAAGCTGAGCTCGGGTCTCCATCCAGCAGCTCCCACTGGTGTGTCCTCGTGTTTGTGCATCCCACACCTGCATCCAGGTTTTTTACAACCGCATTCCCACTGTGCTCGCTGCTCTCCCGGCCTTTCCCCTCTCCTCCTCTCTCTGATTTATATAATTTGAAGTCCTGCTTGGGAGCTGATATTATGACACGTCCAGACTTCAAAATAAACCTCCCTCTTGATACCAGGTTATTTTATTGGGTGCATCAAGGCTGAAAACAACCTCATTCATCTTAAGAAATGTATTTTCCCATTTGCTGTATAAATACATACATGTTTCCCTGCATTATTCACCTGGGCACGGCAGATAGATGAGCAGCAACAAAGGCACCACATTTTTATTTCTCATTCTGTAACGGAAAAGGCACCAGGGATCTTTGTGGCAGGAGCTCGGCGGTGCGGAAAAAAATCAGCCAGGGCAAAGGGTGGCGAGAAAATTGAGCGCAGAGGAGATATCCCAAAATAGTCCAGGGATGGGGACAAGGTCTGGTCTTCAGGGTCCTTGTCCAGGTCAGAGAGATGGTCTGCAAACAGAGGAATTAGAGATGGAGAAAAAGCCAAAGAACAGATGAAAAATAAGGCAAGGAGACCAGAAAAAAATCAGCAAAGAAGAAGAAGAGGGAGGGATGAAAAGAGAAGGGAAAAAATGAATAATTGAAAGTCTGTAATAAACACAGTGTGGAGACAGAAAAAATGCCCGTGTGAAAATGTAATTACTGCCTGTATCAATAACATCAGCCCAGCACCCGCTGCGCCAGGGCTGGCACCAAAACAAGCCATAAGTCTTGGGAACGCTCGCTTTGGATGTGCCGTAAAAATCATCTGGGTCTGGGTGCAGGCACCTTCATCCCCCACACTCCTGCAGGGACTCCAGGAAATAACAAAGAGGAACCTCAGCCTTTCTTCAAAGCACTTCTGAGGCTCACACGGGACTTTGGACCCTGATGGGTTTTAGTAGCAGCTCCACTGGTGCTGTAGAGAGGAGGTCAGGGGACAGAGGGCTGTGCCACCAACCCTGATGGTCAACAGCCTTAATGGCCAACAGGCCCAATGGCCAACAGCCCAATGGTCAACAGACCCAATGGCCAATAGCCCCAGTGGCCAGCACCCCCAGTGGCCAACAGACCCAATGGCCAACAGATCCAATGGCCAAGAGTCCCAATGGCAAATAGTTCCAGTGTCCAACACCCTCAATGGCCAATAGCCCCAGTGGCACCCCCAGTGGCCAACAGACCCAATGGTCAACAGACCCAATGGCCAACAGACCCAATGGTCAACAGACCCAATGGCCAACAGACCCAATGGCCAACAGAGCCAATGGCCAAGAGTCCCAATGGCAAATAGTTTGAGTGGCCAACACCCCCAATGGCCGATAGCCCAAAAGGCTGACAGACCCAATGGCCAACAGACCCAATGTCTAGCAGCCCCAGTGGTCAACAGCCCAATGGTCAACTGCCTCGATGGCCAACAGACCCAATGGCCAACAGCCGCAAAAGCCAATAGCCCAAATAGCCAACAGTAACCTCGTGGCCAACAGACCCAACAGCCAACAAACATGACGGCCAACAGACCTGATGGACAGCACTCCTGATGGGCAACAGCCCCAGTGACCAAGAATCCCAATGGCCAATAGCTCCAGTAGCTAAAAACACCAATGACCAACAGTCCCAATGGCCAATAGCCCCAATGGCCAATAGCCCCAGTAGCTAAAAACACCAATGACCAACAGTCCCAATGGCCAGTAGGCCCAATGGCCAACAGTCCCAATGGCCAAGAGGCCCAATGGCCAACAGCCCCAATGGCCAACAGCCCCAATGGCCAATAGCCCTGGTAGCTAAAACCACCAATGGCCATCAGTCCCAAAGACCAGCAGAGCCAGTGACCAACAAGTCAGTGTTTGCCGAGCCGGCCTGGGGGTGCTCTTGGTCGGAACTCATGGGTTTCTAATCCTGTCTTGCCCTCATGGAGCAGAGTGCAGAAATAGAGTTAAACCTGCACTTGCCTTCCTTTGGAGCCTGGGATGACTTGGAGCCTACAGCTGCTATTTTTAAATCACTGCTGGGGATACGCTGTGGATTTCTCCTAATTGGACATCACTGCTGACTGTAATGAGTCCAAAATAAGACTCCCTTTCTCTTCATTAACTTCCTGCATGAATTTGGAGGTTGATTTCTTTGCACCAACAGTTTTCACTCCCCAGTGGCTGCGGTGCTGCAATGGGATACTGGATCCTTAAACTGATCCCAAGTAATGGGATATAAAATCAAATACCTTATCCCGAGAAACTGTGACCTCACTGCCTGAGTCTTGGGCAGCCTAAGGGCCTCACTGACTCTGCAAATCAATCATCCTCTGGGAAACTCAACCCATCCCGCAGGTGTCCTGGGTTGGTTTTGTTTTATCCTCGCCCAGACCAGACTCAACTGGGAGTAAACCTGAGCAGGAGGTGTCCGTGCTGCTCCACCCTCTGCTCACACACCACAGCCTGCTCCAGTGCTGCTCCTTCCCCACACCCCCTCCCCTCCAGTCCCCAGAAGTGCCGATAAACCCACCCGAGATGCAGATTTAATGTTATCAGGAGATGCAGGCCATGTTTAGCAGGAACTTGAAGGATCATAGCAAGAGGCCTGGATGTAATCCAGGCTGCAGCAGATAAGGAACTGAAAAGCCGCTTCTACTTCTGCCTCTTTTCCTTTTCCTTTTTTTCCTTTTTTCTTTTCTTCCCTTTTTTTTTTTTTTTTCTTCAGTGGTTCAAGATTGCAAAGAGGCTGAGAAAGAAGAAAGGGAGACACGGGGCCCAAGCGATAACGGGTGATGGACGTGACGCCATCTCCTCCCCGAGAGTACCAGAGATTGCAAAGCATTGAGAAATCAAACTGACAAGTGGGAACACAGGCTCAGCATAAGAAACGGCAGCTCGTTCCGAGCTCCTGCAGGCCTGGAGAGCTTTTCGCTTCTCCTGACGATGGATTAAGTGGATGTTGGCGATAGATAATTTTGAACTCCTTCTGCAATGTGTTCTGGCTTGTCATATCCTGGGGGAGGCCTGGAGCCGCAGAGACAGCGCCCGTCGTGAGGCTCACGGGCACAAAACTCCTCAAACCTGGCAGAGGGGCTGGGAAAAGCCAGATCTCACCTGGCTGGTGACACCAGGGAGTCTTTTATACCTGGCCAGACTCAACCGTGGCATCCCCATGCCAGGGGTGGATGAGGAATCCGGCCAGGATTGCAGCTGGTTTGGCTGCAAAGACTTTGACCTTGGTTAAAAAGTGGTTCAAATTCAGCAGATTCCCCAAGAATCCAGGAGATGAGAATTTTGTCAGCCTTGGAGTAGCAATTTTTGGCAGATTTGGGAAGAGAAACAACTTTGAACCCCAAGTTGCTCAGCCCAGGCAGGGTAGAGATGGAGGTTACAATACAGCCCAAAATTGCTCCCTCCCTGCTGCCCCCATCTAGGCTCACCGTCTTTGCCTTAGTTTCCCTCCCACCTCAAGGAAAAATCATTCCCACATCCCTCAGGAATCAAGTGGGGGAAGCTGAATTTCAGGAGAGAAAAGACAGGTAAATCCCAATATCAGCACACAGAAAAAAAAAAAAAAAAGGAAAGAAACCACCCAGCATGAGGCAGGTGTAATGCTGCCCTGGGGGAAAAACATCCTAATGACAAAAAATACAGAAACCCAATCCTCCTTCCTAATTATTTTGCAGTCCCACATGTGCAGCACCAGCTCGGATCCAATCCTAGCTCCTGGGAATTTTTTCTTAAAGCCTCTTCTGCCTCCCCTTTCCCCCCCATCGCTCTGCTCCCCGCGGGCTGAGCTCGGCGCTGAGCGCAGCAGAAGGAGCTGCTCCAAAGGGCAGGGGATGCTCGATGTGCAGATCAGAGCTGCAGGCTCCTTTGAAATTCCCCAGGGCAAAGGAGTGGGGCTGGAACAAGATGCCCCGGCTGAGCCCCGTCCGCTTAAAATTGGCCGAGAAATCCGGCGGCTTTGATGAAAAATGCCTTCCCTTGCCTTTGATGCTCCTGCCCAAACAGCGTGAGGAACCAGGCTGATAGCACTGCTCTCACCTCAGGTGGAGGCGAGGAAAAACATGCCCGGATGGATATTCTGTCCTCTGCTGAACTGGGAGTGAGGAGAGGGAACGTGGAAGTTTTAATTCATGGGCTCGGAGGCAGCCAATGCCGGGAAGTGTCTATAAGCCAGATGAGAAATCGAGATTGAAACGTGAGAGCCCCATCAGCGTAAGCAGCAATTGCTCATCCAGGCACAAACTTAATATTCCTGGGCCAGAAAACCAGGATTGAGGAGAAAATAAAAACATATGGTGAGTGATCCCTCCACACATCCATAAATGTATAATTTATATCAAACCCTGGGGATTTCAGAACACTGATGTCTTTTGTGGGGTTTGTGCTGAGCATCAGTTTTGGGTTTAGCTGTTTTCTGCCCATTTTCGTGGAATAAAAGAACACTTTATGTTGGAAAGAACCTTAAATCTCATTCCTTCCGTGCTCCTGCTGTGGGCAGGGACACCTCTCGCTATACCAGTCCAAACTGGGTGTGAACACTTCCCTCTACTTGTAAGAAAATGTTTCAAATCCCATCAGGGTAGAGTTGAAACATCTGGGAATTTGGATTAATCATGAGAACTCCACAAGGGATGCAGAACCATCCCATCCCTGCCCATGTCAGACACAGGTCTGCCTGTGATACTGATCTCTGATAAACCCTTGAGCACCGAGAGAAATCCAGAAAGCCGAAAGGAAACGAGTGTTGTGCCAATAGGTGGGAAGGATAAACAAGATGACCTGTGTAATTACAGCCCTGTCAGCCTGACATTGATTTGGGCTGAAATAATGGGATGTCTGCAACGGGACTTGTTTAATAAAGAATTAAAGGGAATAACATAAAAGATGACAATCAACAAGGATTTATGGAAAATAAATCTTGCCCAGCAAAGTTGATATCTTTTTTTGATGAGGTTATAAATTTGGGCTGATAAAGGTGACGTTGTCAGCACAACGTACTCGAGCTCCGGCAAGGTTGGGTCCTGCATGACATCTTGATTAAGATACTGGGAGGGCAGGAAATCGCCATGGCAGAAATTAGATGGATTAAAAACTGCCTGGTTGACAACTTCCAAAAGGCACCTCTCGGAGTGGGAATCCAGGGAGCCTTCTGCTCCTGCTGCCTGCCGGGGCCGGTCAGCTCCAGCTGACATTTCTATCAATGACCTGGGAGAAAACATCCCATCAGCCCTGATAGAGTCTGCAGCTGACACTGGGATCAGGGCAACGGCAGGGGAGGGAGAGGAAAGGGCATCGACACCAGAGGCGTCTTAATAAAGGGATTTAGCAGCGCCAGAGGAGGAAGAGCCTTCCCTTGGCAGTGGGGATGGGAGAGGGACTGGTGGGCAGCAGGGCAAGGATGGGAGGATGAGATCATGGAATCATGGAGTGCCAGAAAGGTTTGGGTTGGAAAGGACCTTAGAGATCATCCAGTGCCACCCCTGCCATGGGCAGGGACACCTCCCACTGTCCCAGGCTGCTCCCAGCCCCAATGTCCAGCCTGGCCTTGGACACTGCCAGGGATCCAGGGGCAGCCACAGCTTCTCTGGGCACCCTGTGCCAGGGCCTCCCCACCCTCACAGGGAACAATTCCTTCCCAATATCCCATCCATCCCTGCCCTCTGGCAGTGGGAAGCCATTCCCTGTGTCCTGTCCCTCCATCCCTTGTCCCCAGTCCCTCTCCAGCTCTCCTGGAGCCCCTTTAGGCCCTGCAAGGGGCTCTGAGCTCTCCCTGGATCCTTCTCCTCTCCAGGTGAGCACCCCCAGCTCTCCCAGCCTGGCTCCAGAGCAGAGGGGCTCCAGCCCTGGAGCAGCTCCATGCTTTTCAGGAAGAAAACCCTCTTTTTCAGGTTGAAAATCCACTTTTCAATCCTTTTGGTATGAAAAGGTAGAAAGTGCAGGGTATTTTGGAGCACAGCTGCCTCGTTCTCCCCTGAGCAAGCCGTGCAACCCTCTGCTCCTCTTCCACACTGCTCTTCTCCCTCAACTTCTGCTCGCTCCTCACGCATTTTGCAGGGTTTCAAGGAATTGCAGCACTTAGATGCTATTGCGAATCCCACGAGGCACCTGGCTGAACCTTTAGGCTTCCAACTATATTAAAAATGTGTCCTGAAGTGACTTCCCTGAGCCAAGCACTGTGGGACTGGCTCTGCACCGGGAGGGCTCCAGGCAGTGCAAATCCAGCTCGATGCTCCTTCCCTGCTCTCCAGCCCACATCCTATTTTCAAGGATTGTGTCTCTCCTTGTGAAAAAAAAAAAAAAAATAAACCCTCTTGCAAGCCCCAGGAACCAGAGTTTCTGTGGTTTTGAAGCTGTCTCGTGTGAATTCTCCCAACACCAAGCCCATGACGCTTCAGGGCTCTCCACAGTGAGCACTTTATTGCTTCCAGAGTGGGGTTTTTTTGGCTCCTGCAATCCGAATAATGGACAGACTTCAACCAAAGGAATTTAATTCTGCTCCTGCTCCTTTCAGATCAGAGCCTGTGTCAGCAGGGTGCTCTTACAACAAGAGACTATTACAGCTTATCCAACACTTGGCAAGTTCTCAATCTGGAGAACTGGTTTGGACTCCAGTGATTGCTGCTCCACGGTGCAGCTTAATGCAGAGGCACAGCTATGCCTGAGCACCTGGAGGAGAAGGTCTGAAAGCCTTTGGGACCAAAAAAAACACACTGGAAAACTTGGTGGAGGTCTGGGGTCAGTTTGAATTGGAAAAGCCACATCAGGTCTGTTGTTGCAGCTGGAATTACCGAGCAGAGTGAGTCCTTTTCATCCAGTTGTTCCCATCCACAGCCAAAAGAAAGAAGCAATTTCTCCTGAGGTGAAGGAAATTCCCAGGTCCATGGAACATCCTCAGACACTACACCAGACCCACAATCAGACAAAAATCTCTCTCTTTTTTTTCCCCTTATTTTTTTTCATTGCAGGAAAGCCTCAAGAACAAGCCAACCTGCAGACCAATGTCCCACCTGACAGCAGCTCCCAGCAGCCCTCACATCCAACCCCCCACACCTTTTTCCCTCTAATTATTGTTTATATTTCCCTGCTGGGTCCAGGCAGAAGGGAATAAAATCCAGGAATCCCGTTTCCTTTTTGCCTTGCCAAAATAGCACATCTTCCCTTTCCCTGCCCTGAGCAAGCATCCAGCTGCCTTTAACTGCAGCAAAAGATCCCCAGGGCCGGCCGGAGAGGTAACCTGAGGATGCTCAGAGTGTCACTGCGGATGACACATGCCTCTCTCTCAGGATGTGGGATAATGAGCTTCTCCGTGGTCTCCCAAGGCAGCAGTGTATTTATGGCACAAGGGGAGATTTATGGAGTTTTTCTTTAAAATCTGTCAGCTAATAATAGCCGTGGGTGAGCTGGGCTGGCACGCAGGTGTAAATCAGGGCTGCTCCCCAGCTCGGACACCCAGGAGAGCATATCCTGTGCAAATGTGTGCACCAAAGGCAGGGCAATATCCCAAACCACAGCTCTCACAGATCCCAATGCTTCCCCTGTGCTTCCCTGACCCCTTGTCCAGCCCCAAATCAATGGGATCTTCCTGCAGATCTGATCTTGCTTCCCAGGGCAGTGATAGCCAGGGAAGAAGAGTTTGTCCATGCCTTGAATGATTCATTTTCACCCTACTAAGCGACCCATACATCACCTCCACCAGTGAGAGAAGTCAGTGAAATACTTCCCATTTTCCCCTGGCATCCCACAGCCTTGAACAGCACAAATGCCCTGAAGAGAAATTTTTTCCCAAACAAAATAAATGCACACTTTTTTCTTTTTTTTGGTCAGTGGTGACCTTTCTCAGGCCGTCACCAAAGCTCACAAAAGGGACTCACTGCAGGGAGTCATAGGAAATATTCCAAATTACCTCCACTGATTCATCCAAAGCAAACCCATCAAATTAACTGGAAATCTGTTAGTTCCACCCAACTCCATGTAGTGAAGATGAGAAGGAAAAAATTAAAGTGCTCCTTACTAGATACAAGAGTCTAAACCTAACTGATGTCTTGTCATGTTTGATTATGGGGAAGAACTGTGGAGGTGGGTAGGAACATGGCTTACTGGCATATGTTCCTCAGAATCATCCCACTTGTCATGTCTATGTTCCTCTGCCCCTTTATCTATTATCAGCTGTTCTACCTATTTCCCTTTGGCTCTCCATCATGATCGTTTCGTGTGTGTAACGTCTTCATGGAGTTCTGCTTTTATTTCTTGCCAGTGTTGTTCACATAGAGTTTGTCAGTCATGCCTTCAATGAGTGTCTCGCCCAATTGTAATGTCCTCTTCGTCCATGCCTGGTCCATCATTTCATTTTGTTTGTGCTTCCAGGATGGAGTTTTGACTTCGCTTACCTTGCAGGCTCGCTGTCCTCCTGGCGTGTGGATTTTCTCATAGATCAGATAGGTTTCTAGTGATCTGCTCCAGCATTTTTTAATTTGGCTATGTTATAAGACACGTGCATAGGAGCGTCCTGGGGTGAGTTTTCCGAGACCGGAGAATTTCTCTGGACTGAATTGCGCTGAAAGTAGCGGTAAGAGCTCCCGTCGGCTAGAGAGGAAGCGATTTCAGCTCTGACATGATGTGTCAGAAATGGATAGAGGCAGAGGGCATGTACTACTGTGTAGACTGGTCTCTCTTGTGTGTATTTTGTAGGCTTTCAGCGTGAGACGACGCTCACGGATTCAGGTCTCAGGTAAGCCATGTCGGGACACGTTACCGAATGTGAGTCTGTGCAATCTCGTATGACCATTGAGCTTCAGGAGAGCACTCAGAATGTTCCCGCATTTATTATATCTTTGTAGATGTCCTGTACGTGTGCTATGATCAGATAGCGAAGCTGGATTCAGATATTCAGAGTATACCAAACAGCAGTTCTGTTATGCAGACCCAGGCCATTCAGGGCAGTCCCAGCCAGCTGCCTGGTTGGGCTTGCAGACCGCAGCGAGGGTATCAGTTGGCTCGACGCTTGTCTAGCTCTTTCTCGGAGCGTTTGTCCAGTTGCACTGATATCGCCTGTTAATTCCTCCAATTGCAGCTGCAGCTAATGCAGTCAAAAACTCCAACTGGCTCCCCCAATTCTCTGTTATTTCCTTCTCTTGGGGCCTGGCACAGGTAGGTGTCCTTGAGTTTGGGGTTGCAGAGGAATTGTTTTGTGGAAAAATGGGAGAGCAGGAGCACTGCACTGTCTGTGGAGTCTGGAGTTCAGGAAGCGCTGAAATTACATGTGTGAGGAGACATATCTGAAAATAGTAAGTAAGCAACATGCAATAATTCAGGGCACTCAGATAAGGTCTTCGCCCCCTGACGCAAGAGGTTTCCACCACTACCTTTGTTCTTCCTGGTCTGTTGGGGTTATGATTTCACCGTCAATGATTAAGGATGAATGTGGTTTTTACTTGGGCTTTTGTTGTTGTTTTGTTTTCTCTGGAAAGAGAAGTTTGAATGGCAGACGAGCTAACTGAACTCATTTCTAACCTGCTCTACTCCTCCTGGGATTGATGCATAGACTCGATGGGTCAGTTTGTGTCTCTACATGGTTAAAGTAAGGTAATAAGCAAGTCTTTCAATTGCTGCTGCTGGTGCCTACGTAGAATGTGCGCCATTTTTATTCCTTCTAATTTTGGAGGAAGATGATTTTTCGAGAGTCTATCTAGAATATTCTTGCCTGTTTTGTTTTGAGCATATAATTAAGCTAGGTTGAAAGATGTTATTCATCCACGAGAAACATGATGTCTCGTCTTCGTCAACTCGGATTGCGATCAACTTTGGTACCGGTGGTGGTAGTGGGGTTGAGTATACATAGTCTACGTCAAAAGATTCAACATGGCACAGGCACAGAGGGAGATTACTTCAGTATGCTGTCATGAAAAGCTCAGGAGAATTGCTAGTTTAGTCTAGACTATCTTAGCAGGGTGGTGAATAATCGCTCATTGAGCTTTCTGTATTATAAGAGATATTATTCCATCGGTTTTAAGAGAGTCATTTGATTGATATCTTGTCCTGTTATCGCAATTATAATACCTTCGCATGACGGTCGAATAATCACTCGACCCGAAGATTGGATAACATATGCGGTTTTGTTGACAATTCCTTCATCTCTCACATCAAGGCTCAGGCGAAACCGAGGATTATACCGAGTGCCGTAGTAAGTATTTCGCGAGTAGGTGATTGGGGGCGACGCCTCGTTGACGCTTCGTGTCCTTTTTTATGGCAGCAGTCATAGGTGTGAGGGATTTTCGTCAGCTCCCCGGGTTTGGGATGCAATAAGCCAACCACTCCAAATGAAATTGTCCGTTCCCTGCTGGAGATAATTAACGTATATCAAAGAGGAATTTAGCTGGAGTGGCTATTTCAGTCCCACGCCGCGTTCTCCCTCACTTTGGGTTTGTTTTCAAAATTGCACATAAAGTGCAACTGCGGCACATTTACTTTTCTATTATGCCTCCGAAATTAAGTTAGATGGCCCTAATAATAGCATTGCCTTTAAAATAACGTTGTGTTTAAAGAACAAACTCTCCAATGTCGCCGGCGCAGCAGATTTGTCTCGCGCTTAATTTCCACTTGCTGTTGTATTATTAGACATTAACATGATAGTTTTGTTTAATCTCTGGCTCCGTCGCCCATGGCTGCCTCCAAACGATCGCTCGCCCCTGTTGAAGTCCTAATTCATCCTTGTTAGTGCAATTAGGAGGAAATTGGATCATGGAGCCGCTTCCCGCGAAAGGTCTGGAAGAGGGCGAGGCTCTCCCCCGAGAGGCGACGCCGGCGGCGGGCTCTGGGCTGCAAGAGGATTAGGTGGCCCCGGGGAAGGTGGTGGAGACGAATGAATTGAGGCTCTGGGAAGGTTTGAAGTGGGTTTGGATGGATTTCGTTGCTCTTTTCCAGCATGGAGTGGGTAGGAATCCATCCCAGTGGAGGTCACCGGCGTTTTGAGGATGTTTTGAGCACACCTACGCAAAGCCTGGGCGAAATGGGAAAATAATAATTTTTTTTTTTTTTTTCAAAATCCAAGTCCTCCAAAGCTCTCAGCAAAGTGGCTCTGGTTTCTTTCCAGCATTTTCT
>CM019214.1:120412583-120427585 GCA_009741485.1 Malurus cyaneus samueli
GCGTCATAAACGATAACTGGTGGCAAGGGCTGCTCCTCAGTGGGGAGAGAGAGGAGAGGGAGAGGGAGAGGAGAGGGAGAGAGGGAGAGGAAGGAGAGGGAGGGAGGAGGGAGGGGAGGGAGGGAGGGAGGGAGGGGAGGGGAGGGAGGGAGGGAGGAGGGAGGAGGGGAGGGAGGGGAGGGGAGGGGAGAGGAGGGGAGGGGAGGGGAGGGGGGAGAGGGGAGGGAGGGAGGGGAGGGAGGGGGAGGGGAGGGAGGGGAGGGAGGGAGGGAGGGGAGGGGAGGGAGGAGGGGGAGGGAGGGAGGGGGAAGGGAGGGGAGAGAGGGGGGAGGAGAGGAGAGGGGGAGAGGAGAGGAGAGGAGAGAGAGGAAGAGGAGAGGAAGAGGGAGGAGAGAGAGGAGAGGAGGAGGAGAGGAGAGGAGAGGAGAGGAGAGAGAGGAGAGAGAGAGAAAGAGAAGGAAGGAGAGAGAAGAGAGGAGAGGGAATGGTGAATTCCAAGTGCATCTTGTTTATTTCTGTGGCTGGGTCTGGGGTATGTCTGGGCAGAGCTGTGGGTGTTTTGGGTGGGAATTGGCAGGGTGAAGTGATGGAAGTGGAAAATACGTGGAAGCACAAGAACATGATTTCAGCCTTGTGCGTCTCACTCTTCATCATCGCAGCCACCCAACACCCACAGGAATCAGACCGGGTGCCCGTGGTGTCACGTCAGGAATCCCATCCCTCCAGCCTGCCCACTTCCTATCCCTCCTCCATTTCCTCACTGCCTTCACTGCCTGGGCTCCAGGACCAAACTGAATTGTCCTCTCTTTCTGCCTTTCCGTGCTGATTCTGCGTTCCACAGCAGCGATGCAGCAGGGTAAAAAAGTAGGTACAGGGAAAAAATGACAGAAGTCACATGCTGGAGATTTTTTTTTTTTTTTTTTTGTGAGCTAGAGGCGCCAAAGAAAGATTTAGGCAGGATTTTGGACTTTGGCAGTGCTGGAGCTCGGACACTATCCAAGGAGATGTTTAGTTCATCTCCTGCGCTCGGGGTTGGGAAGTGGGGACAGCTGGGATGGTGGTGTGCAGACACCTGTCTGTGACCTAAAACCTGTCTCTCTCCCGCTAGATCAGTTGGTCCAATAAAAGATTTTATCTGTCCCTATAAAGCGTCTCCTCCGGCAGCCTCAGCCCCGGCACGGCTGCGCGCTTTCCCGGAGCAGACACGCCGCGGTATTGCACTTTGGCAACACTTCGCAAAATTGGTGCATAAATCCTCCTCGTTCCCCCTCGTGTGAAGCAGGGATAATGAGCAGGACGTGTGAAGTCTTGATCAGCTGCTGCTGGTGCAGACACCCAGTGTTTCAGATGAAAAGCAATGAGGGGGAAAAAAAAAGTGGTATTAGAGCAGAAGCGCATTAGAAAAAAAAATCTGACTTCCATTCACCCCTGACCGACATCGCTGCGAGCTGTGGTATTTCTATCAGGGCCTTGCTTGTTATTCCATGCTTGGATTTGGATTCCTCACCCAGGAGCAGCTCAAATCACGGGGTGTTAATTCGGGGGTGGGCAGAGATGGGGATAGCTCACCCCATGACATCAACTGAGGTCTGGGAGTGTCTCACCCCGGTGAGTCTTTTGGGGGTCTGTGGGCAGGTGTCAGGAGCTGGTGGCTTTTACAGCTCCCTCCATCACTCAGGAAAATTGTGAATCGGAACAGAGCCACCCTACAGTCTGAATTGTTTATATTAATAAATATAACAGATAAACCAAATCCAAAAGTTGGGGAGAATCCAGACCCCATTTTCAGCCTCTCGAGCTATGTCACCCCCAGAATGAGGAGATCATTGCAGACATCTGCAATGTGTCAGGTCATGGTTCTGCAGCTCAAATAAAGATCCTGCTGCCCCCTCAAAGGCTGAGCACGGGCTGGAAACGCCGTCGGAAATCAGCTCTGAGCAGCCAAAGCTGTCGCTCTGCTCTAGGAATATGAGGGAGATTTAAAGGCAAAGGAAAGCAGAGAAAAGCCGTGTTTGGGTTCTGCCCTCTGTGAACCCGGCGGCTTTGCGGGGCCGGCTTCACTCGCTTATCCTGGGACTGCACGATGGGAAAATGAGAATCTTCATGGAAAGGGATTCGTGTCCCCTCCTCCCTGCGCTCCCCTCCCTGCCCTCGGCCTTCACTCGCTGTACAACAGAGGCCCGAGTCCTGCTCCCTTGGTCCTGGAAAAGTGCAGGATCCGCTGGAAATTGAAATAACCGGTGCACTCTCGACCCTGGTGCACCCAAACCGAGTTGGAAGGATGCTGAGCTCGGAAACAGCCGGGAGACGGGAAGGGAAGATGAAGGAGTTGCAGGTGAGGAAAGGGATTTGAAGAGCTTCCTGGGGTATCAAGGCTTAAATTCCTGCTAAATCCTCCACCCTGCCGGACTGTGCTGACCCTGCCTGGTTGTGAGCGCAGAGCCGGGGGCTCTGCCGGACAAATCCTCCCTGGGCAGTGGATCCCGTCCCCACGGACACCCGTGCTGTCCGCTTGACCCTTCACGGGCTCAGGGCGGATCCGCGGGCTGCTGGGGAGGAGAGGAGGCTGGACCGGGTGAAGGAGCCGGCTGTCTCCCCAATTCCTGCGCATGAGTCAGCAGGATCCGTGCGTTCAAAGCCGGCTGCTCTCGAGAAGGCATTTGCATTTCAGAGAGCTCCTGCTCGGCTCCCCCACTGACAGTGTTTAGCTTTTGTTTAAAGCCGGGCTCCTCCGCAGCGCTGCGAGCGCGGCCGAGCGCTGCAGACAAGAGGCAGGAGCCGCTGGGTTTGATCGTTCCCTGTTTTGTCTCTGACAGCCCCTCCCTTGCCCAGAGGAGCCTTTTCCAAAATCTGAGCCTCTTCTGGAATAGAGAGAGAGAAACTGAGGGCTGAGGCGGAGCGTGCACACCCCGACACCTCGGATCTGTGAGAATTCGTCCACTGGAGTGGGGCACCTGCGTGAGTTTGGGTTGGGAATTGTCACCCCAAATGGGCAGAGTGCACCATCAGCTCTGGGGCCACCAGCACAGGAAGGACCTGGAGCTGCTGGAGTGATTCCAAAGAGGCCATGGAGCTGCTCCAAGGGCTGGAGCCCATCTGGAGCCAGGCTGGGAGAGCTGGGGGTGCTCACCTGGAGAGGAGAAGGATTCCAGAGAGAGCTCAAGCCCCTTCCAGGGCTAAAGGGGCTCCAGAGAGAGCTGGAGAGGACTGGGACAAAGGATGAGGGACAGGACACAGGGAATGGCTTCACACTGCCAGAGGCAGAGGATGGGATATTGGGAAGGATTGTTCCTGGTAGGTGGGCAGCCCTGGCACAGGGTGCCCAGAGAACGTGTGGTGCCGCCTGGATCCCTGGCAGTGCCAGGCCAGCTGGACATGGGGCTGGGAGCAGCCTGGGATAGGGGAAGGTGTTCCTGCCCATGGCAGGGGGTGGAATTGAATGATCTCTAAGGTCCTTTCCAACACAAATAATTCTGGGATTCTGTGATTTGGAAATGTAAATGCAGATTTGCAAATGAGCCTTTTACCCCAAACTCTTGGGCAGCAAAACCTCCCTGACAGCTCCAGGCAGGTGCAATGGGTCACACATTCCATCCACTTCCATTTCCACTCACTGATTCTACCCAAAAGCAAAAACCCAAGAAATTGTGGGGAATCTGTTCAACCACCCAACTCCTGGGTGAGGAGAAATTCAGCAAAGCTCAAAAGAAAATCCCAGATTAGTTTGTATTTCCTTATTCATTCCATTATTGGATCTGATTTTTCTCTTTTGTTTGAAGGCAAAGAGGAACGTGTGGAGTTATTCCAGTGTTTTGAAGTGATTCTATTTACTGGGAGCTGCGAGGATTGATTTCACAAGGTGAGGAATGCAGAGGGGCCGAAAGAGATCCTGGAGCAGAGCAGAGCAGCAGTGTTTGATTTCAGGGCTGGTTGCCGTGAATTCTAATGCCAGGAGCAACTTCAGTCTGTGGCCAGCTGAAAAGAAGGGCTGGGAATTTTTGTTGGAATTGGGGTAAAGAGTGAGGGGGAATAAAAAAAAAAAGACCTGGCTGTCAAAGAGAAATTTTTGCCAAAACCATCTGAGGAAAAATAATCAAGTTTACTCATTTATGGATTTCTTTCAAGGTGTGGGGGATTTTTTTCTCTTATATCTTTATTTTTTATGCCATTTCTTTTAGAAGCAATAGAGTAGGAGAAGGAAATACCAATGAACCAAGTTTTTGTTTACAATGAATTAGGAATCAAAGGAAAACCCAAACACTCAGTTCACAAATTGTTCATTTAATATGGTGGAAAGCTGCAAAGAAGCCAAAACTCCATTTTTGGTTAGCTTGTTTTCCAGAAGACACGGAGGAATTTATGGGAACAACACCAACCTGAGCAGCTTCTTTGGGGTCTCTTGATCACGAGCTTCCCTTCCTGACCTCTCAGGTTTGTCCTGGAATGTAAACACAATTCCCCACATCAGGCATCTCTCCAACAGGAAACCTCACCACACCCTGCACATGTAGGATCGCTCTATTTGGAAACTCTTTCCATCCTGAACTCTTGCCTTCAGGAAAACCTGACCTGTGTGTGTTGAGCTCTAGGAGGAAAGGCAAACCCCAAACCTGCTGGCAGGAGCCAGAACACCCAGAACCCAGTTTTGCCAATCCTCTGATGGTGCCATATTTCCTGATTTAGAATCCCCGAACCTCAACACTCCGAGATTTTCTCGAGTTCTGCATCGATCATTACACAGCTGCAAATATTCCAGATGAAGCATTCAGACTTCATCCTCTAACCTTTATTCACCAATTCTTCATTTTTCTGTGGAAAAAACGTCCTATCCTGTTTGAGAGAGTGATCAAAAGGATGTGGCAGGGATGTCACTGATGGTGTCCCCTCCTCTGCACAAGGGCACCAGGATATGATTGTCCGGTGGAATCACAGAGAGTTTTGGGAGAGCACACCACCAAGCTGAGAATGCTGGAGCAAAGGAGCAATTTGCAAACCCTCGGGAGCTGGAATTGTTGGCTCAGAGGTACAAAATTCCTGAGTTTCAGTGCTGGGTGGTTCATGAGCAGCTCTGGGACCACTCAGCTGGGCAGCACTGGAGATGGTCAGGAATGGAGCAGTAAAAAAGGAAAAATAAATTGGTGGCAGCTCTGGACATGGCCAAGGCCAAGGGCAAGAAGGGAAAAAAAACATGAGTGTTGTAGTGAGAGTGGGGATGCCCCACAGGCCCTGGACCCTACAAAGGGAACTGGGAGTTTTTGGGTGTGGAGCAGAGCCTGGGGAGGCAGAGGTCCAGCCCAGATCAGAAGGGAATTGTGAGCCACGTTTGAGGCAGGCTCTTGGCATGAGCGATCACCCAGAAGCATGATATTGACAAATGAAACCAGAGGGTTTGGGTTGGAAGAGATCTTAAAGCTCATCCAGTTCACCCATTGTAATGGCAGGGACACCTCCCACTGTCCCAGGCTGCTCCAGCCCCATGTGTCAGCCTGGCCTTGGACCACTCCAGGGATCCAGGGCAGCACAAGCTTCTCTGGGCACCCTGTGCCAGGTCTGCCACCCTATCAGAACAATTCCTTCCCCTTTCAGCCCCATTCCCTGTGTCCTGTCCTCCATCCCTTGTCCCCAGTCCCTCTCCAGCTCTCCTGGAGCCCCTTTGAGCCCTGAGGGGCTCTGCTCTCTCTGGATCCTTCTCCTCTCCAGGTGAGCACCCCAGCTCTTCCAGCCTGGCTCCAGAGGGCTCCAGCCTTGAGCAGCTCCGTGGCCTCTTTGGATCACTTCCAGCAGCTCCAGGTCCTTCTGATTTTGGGGGCTCGGTTTGCTTAAGCTCTGCAGGTTGGGTCTCACCTGAGGGAGGGCAGAGGGGCAGAATTCCCCCTCCCCACAGTGAGGGATGATCCCAGCACAGGTTTTCTCTGGCTGGCTCTCAAACCTCACAGCACCGCAGTCAGTAGCGCTGGCTCTCAATGCCCCGTGAGCTGACCAAGCCAGCTGACAGCACCCCTCAGTGCCCCTGGAACTTGCAAACCTCTCATCGAACCATAGTGTGTTTGGTCTACTGGAGGCCAGTGGCCTATCTGATGAGAAAGCTCTGCAGTCAAGATCCCTCGTTTGCGTGGTGATTGTGGCGAGCGTGAAGCCTTTTCTGCTCTGCTCTAAGCTGCTCTCCAGCGAGCCACCGAGTGAGTGTGTGCACACAAAGAGTGTCCCCAGAAGCACCTGCCGCGCAAGCACGAACGGGGGATCCCAGGGGTCATGTTGAAAAAACATCACAAGGCAGGGGAAAGAGTCAGGATTCTCATTTTCCCCATCGTGCAGTCCCAAGGACAAGCGAGTGAAGCCGGCCCCGCAAAGCCGCCGGGTTCACAGAGGGCAGAACCCAAACCACGGCCTTGTTCTGCCTTTCCTTTTGCCTTTAAATCTCCCTCATTATTTCCTAGAGCAGAGCGACAGCTTTGGCTGCTCAGAGCTGATTTCCGACGGCGTTTCCAGCCCCGTGCTCAGCCTTTGAGGGGGCAGCAGGATCCTCATTGAGCTGCAGCACCGTGACCTGACACATCTGCAGATGTCTGCAAATGATCTCCCTCATTCTGGGGGTGCACATGAGTTCGAGAGGCTGAAAATAGGGGTCTGGATTCTCCCCCCAACTTTTGGAGTATTGGTTTATCTGTTATATTTATTGATATAAATCAATTCAGACCTGTAGGGTGGCTCTGTTCCGATTCACAATATTTTCCTGAGTGATGGAGGGAGCTGTCCAAAGCCACCAGCTCCTGACACCTGCCCACAGACCCCACAAAGACTCACACGGGGTGAGACACTCCCAAGACCTCAGCTGATGTCATGGGGTGAGCTATCCCCATCTCTGCCCACCCCCGAATTAACACCCCGTGATTTGAGCTGCTCCTGGGTGAGGAATCCAAAATCCAAGCATGGAATAACAAGCAGAGCCCTGATAGAAATACCACAGCTCGCAGCGATGTCGAGCTCCAGGGGTGGAATGGAAAGTCAGATTTTTTTTTTCTAATGCGCTTCTGCTCTAATAACCACTTTTTTTTTCCCCCTCATTGCTTTTCATCTGAAAACACTGGTGTGCTGCACCAGCAGCAGCTGATCAAGACTTCACACGTCCTGCTCATTATCCCCTGCTTCACACGAGGGGGAAACGAGGAGGATTTATAGCACCCAATTTTGCAGAAGTGTTGCCCAAAGTGCAATACCCGGCGTGTCTGCTCCGGGAAAGCCGCAGCCGTGCCGGGGCTGAGGCTGCCGGAGGAGACGCTTTATAGGGACAGATAAAATCTTTTATTGGACCAACTGATCTAGCGGGGAGAGCAGACAGGTTTTAGGTGCACAGACCAGGTTGTCTGCACACCACCATCCCCAGGCTGTCCCCACCTTCCCAAACCCCGGAGCGCAGGAGGTGAACTAAACCATCTCCCTTGGACAAGTGTCCGAGCTCCAGCACTGCCAAAGTCCAAAATCCTGCCTAATATCTTTCTTTGGTCGCCTCTAGCTCACAAAAAAAAAAAAAAAAAAAATCTCCAAGCATGTGACTCGTCATTTTTTTCCCTGATCCTCCAATACCTTTTTACCCGCTGCATCGCTTGCTGTGGGAAACCGCAAAAACAGCACGGAAAGCCAGAAAGAGAGTGAGCAATTCAGTTTGGTCACCTGGACCCAGGCAGTGGAAGGCAGGAGGAAATGGAGGAGGGAAAGAGTGGGCAAGGCTGGAGAATGGGATTCCTGACGTGCATCCTCACGGGCAACCCGGTCTCCTTATTCCCCTGTGGGGTTTGGTGGTGCTGCGATGATGAAGAGTGAGACGCAAAAAGGCGAAATCATTCTGTGCTTCCACCGTTTTCGCTTCCATCGACTATCCACCCCTGCCAATTCCCACGCCAAAAACACCACAGCGTCTGTTCCCAGACATACCATCCCAGAGCCCACGGCACAGAAATAAAACATCAGAGTGCCACTGGAATGCCAACCATTCCCTCTCTCTCCTCGTCCTCTCCTCTCCTCTCTCTCCTGACTCCGCTCTCCCTCCTCCCCTCTCCCTCTCTCGCTCTCCCTCTCCTGCTCCCTCCTCTCCTCTCCTCTCCTCTCTCTCCTCTCCTCTCCTCTCTCTCTCCTCCTCTCCTCTCCTCTCCTCTCCCTCCCCCCCCCCTCCCCCCCCTCCCCTCCCTCCCTCCCCTCTTTTCCCTCCACTCCTTGCCTCCCCTCTCCTCCCTCCCTCCCTCCCTCCCCTCCCCCCCTCCCCCTCCTCCCTCCCTCCCTCCCCTCTCCCTCCCTCCCCTCCCCCCCCTCCCCTCCCTGCCCCTTCCCCTCCCTCCTCGACCCTCCCCCCCCTCTCCCTCCCTCCCCCCTCACCCTCCTCCCTCCCTGCCTCCCCTCCCTACCTCCTCTCCCTCCCCTCTCCCTCTCCCTCTCCCTCTCCCTCCCTCTCCTCTCCTCTCCCCACTTGTAGGAGCGCCCTTGCCCACCCCAGTTATTTATGATCTGCATAATACTTCTAGAATTTCCTTTTCTATTTTTCAAAAAATATATCAAAAAGGCTGATTCCTGCCGGGAATGATAATTGTAGACCTTGATAAAACAAGTCGGCAATTAGCAGTATACTAATTCACCATTTAACTGAGTAAGGTCTTGTCTGTGTTATGGGGCGGTGTAGAGTGGTAAGATATTACTTCATGTGGTGGCTTAAGAAAATATATGTAAGAGCTTTTTTTTTTTTTTTGTTTCCCAAAGTATCTCATTTAAAGCTTTCTTGTGGTAAGTTCACGTGTGAATAAGGAGTAATTGCTTGACTTTAAGATGGTAATAGGAAGCAGCTAAGTATTGTTTTCCTCTCGCGAGCGGATGTTGTTTAAAAATGGATCGCCTTCTGCAGCTCTAACTCAACCTGCCAGCTCCTCACCGCTGCTGCCTCAGAGCCCGCGACCGATCCACGGATTTCTTGCAATGATGGGCTGGATCAGCACCGATCTCAGGCTCAAGTCCGGGTGGGCTGAATCCGGCTGCGATTTGTTCCGCCGTGAACCCCCCGGCGCCCGGGGCTCCGGAGGCACAGGCGGCCCATCAGCACGCAAGGGAGGGATTGCATCTGCTCATCAGAGCTGGAGCCCCGGGGAATAACAGTCTCCAATTAAAATAATCCCATTACATACGCAGCCGGCTTGTGAAGATCCCGTACTGTGTCGCACCTCTTGCAAACCCGCGCCCTCCGAGGTTTGCGAGCGTCTCCCTTGAGAGTGAGAGGGGAAGGAAGGCAGGAGCCGAAATTAAAGATGGATTGAATTTCAACGTGCTGGATTGCTCCATTTGGGGAGCCCGCAAGGCTCGTCATCCTCCCAGGGCGGAGGGATGCCGTCAAGGGAAAACCGAAGCAAATGTCATTTTTTTTCCAAGATCCCAAATCTACCAGAATAATACCATCTCGGTCCAGAAAAATTATCCTGTCTTTCTCAACAACAGCCACGGACTGGCACTATCCCACCTTGCCCCGACAAGTTCATGGCTCAACACCTGGAAATATCCGTGAGCCATGCCTCCCCTGGAGCTGTACTCCATACCACAGCCTCAACTACCGGAGGAAATGAGGCAAACGACGGGAATTTCAGGCTAAACCCACATTTCTGTCCCTCGTTTTTCTCTCCGTTGCAATGGGAATTGCGCGGTTGCCTTGGAATGACAGCGGGATCTTCCTGGGAGGACAGGCTCCCTAATTCGGGTGCCTGGGGGATGTTGTCCAAGCCTTCCGAAGCGTCTTCATGACACAGTGCTTGGACACGAGCTTAAAAAGCACCGATGATTTTAAGTGCTCTCTGAGAGCATTACAGGGCCTCTGATTTATGAGCGCCCGACACGTTCTCGCTGGAAAACAGGGCCGGGACAGCAACTATCAGAAACACAAAGCTTTTGCTACGTTTATATTCTCTGCCTTTCTCAGGGCTTCCTGTCTTTGAACGGGATAAACCCGCCCCTGATACATTCCCAATATCCCAAAGAAGCTGTGAACAATCTCGCGCTTTCTGCAAAAAAAGGGCAGAGCCCTATTATAAACTCCCATATAAATTTCATGGAAGGTGGTCTTGTGTTTTAGGGAACCAATGTGTTACAAACTTATTTCAGTGGGTGAAGAATGTGTTAATGTTTTTCATTATGGGTTCTCGATGTCCCATTTCCAGCAGCAGGTTTGTTACAAGTCCCCGATTAGTTGGGACTCTGAAACACAAATGTGTCCGCACTAAGCCCGATTTCTAAATTTTGGGTAAAATGACAGGTCAAGGGGAGAATATGCGCTAGAACGGTTCTGGATTATGGTGAACCTTCATTAACGTGCCTCCCAAGAGGAAAGGACGAGGCACCGTTCTGCCGGAGTTTTGGATAAAAGGAGCTTGCGTCCCCCAAAATCGTAGAGAAATGACCTCCATCCACCACACCTCCGGGAGTGCCCTCCGCATTGAGTCCTCCCTTGATGCGAATTGACAGCCGCAGGACTCTCTCTGTCTCTTTTTTGGGAACTGGGCTTCTCACAGCGGGATTTTGCTGCACAAGTCCTTCCCCCTCGGCTCCATCCCCAATGCACAGCAAAGATTGGGAGCTGTCCCCTTGAAGGTGCTGGAACACCAAAAATAAAAAAAAAAAGAAAAAAAAAAAGAAGAAACCCTAGGTGAACAGTTTAAAAAGGTCCCAGGAATAGAGTAATGATGCTGAGGATAGCGTGCCGTCATGCCACGGTAAATGCAGGTGGTTGGAATAGAATATCCACATCCCCCGCTGTACCTACATCACACATCCCTGGAAGTCCAGGGAGAAAAGTGAAGCCTTAAAACACCCCTGGAGCACTGAGGGGTCTGAACCTATCTGCTCATCACCTTGCACCCAGCACAATCTGCCCTTCTCATTCCATCCCCCAGTGCCACCTTCCTCCAGGGACCATCTCGGTCATTTTCGACATTCACACCCCTTTCCGCATCCCTCCCCGGCACCCCTCCCTGGTGACTTGCTTTGCTTTATGAGTAGCGTTGCGCCACAAACACCCCAAAATATACCAAAATCCTTCGCTCTGCAAAGGCTAGAGAGTTTCTGTGTTCTTGTAAAGAACAAAGCCATCACCATGGTAATTCTAAGCAGCGACCGGGAGAGGGCAATAGGAGTACGCTTCCAAATGTGCCTGTCCGGATATTCAGCGCAAAATGTTCCAGGGATTGCCCTGGCTAAACAAAAATGCCTCTTTATTCCCTCACTTCCACTCTTCCGTGGGCTTGTGCGCTCCGCGGTGCATAAGCGAGCTGCTGCAGGAGAAGAGGCAACCAGGGCACCTCGATAAATCCCTGCAGGGCTCACTAGTCCAGCCGCGCTCTTTCCAGAGATAAAGAGGTGAAGGGCGCTTCTGCGAGGTCACGACATCCTGGCTAATCTCCTCCGCGCCGGGGGCCGGTCAACCGTGTCACGAACAAGGCGGCCGGAGGGGAGGAGGAGGGAGCGAGGCGGCCGCGAAATTGGGGCTGTCAGCATCTCCAAAATGTTCCGGGGAAATCAAGCCCCGATCAGCTGCTTGAGGAAGGAGCACGCGCCTGGTGTTTATTTTACACGGGGAGCTGGAAAGCAATTTGCTATCTTGAAGTGGAAATTAATCCTGCAAAGGGCCCTGGGGGGCGTGGATATTATTTTAGTGTGCTTTGAGATCCACCCGAAGGTGTGAGAGGCTCTGACAGGTCACCTGCGATGGAAATCCACGGAGGGCAGAGAAAGCCGGCAAAATTGCAGATGCTGGAGGAAAAAAACCACTCGAGGGCCAGAAATAATAGGGAGCTTAGAACATCTCAAGAGCTTCAAGGGAGAAAGGCTGGCGGAAAGAAGCGATCAAGTTCGCTGCAGGAGGCTTGGTTGCCAGATTCATTCAGATCAAAATAGGCGAATTTTTTAAGCAGGGAGGCAGAATTAACCCTGGAATAAATTATCATGCAAAAATTGTGAACGTCCACCTCTGATGTTGTGATAAAACCCCAGTGCCTTCGGGAAGGCTGAGATTTTTCACGGAACCCGCGCAGCTCCCCTCGACAGAGCAGGCTGTGCGCTCTGCCGTGGACCGGCATGCTGCTTCAGAGGAGTTCACATCCTCCACCCCTAGGAAATATTGCTCGCCCTCTCCTCTCAGCAAAGGACCTTGATCCCATTGTCGCCTGAGAATGGCTGTGGAGACACTCCATGAATGCCAGTTCCAAATGATTTTCTTTTTTTTTTTCCTTTTTTTTTTTTTTTTTTTCTTCGGCAGTAGAGTTATAAAAGGGAATTAATAAATTGTCTAAGGACCAAATGAAAGATCGCCAAGTGCGTTGCAGGACAGCAGTGCCTATAAAAAATCAGCTTGCGTCAAACAACAAATGTAGAAACTTTTTGCACTGGTAATTTTGATTTTGATTTCCCCTACAAACCTGAGGTTGTTCTTTTAATCCCATTCATTTCTAGGTTGATGTTTTTACCATGTCATATTAACTATCTCCTTTCAACCTGATGTGTGTGATCAAACTCAGGGGCTATAGCTCCCCTTTCAAGGTTACTTTTGAGAGGGACAGATGTTACAGTTTGAGCAGTGATTGGTCAGTTGCATTGCTAGATTTTCTTGCTCAATTGACTTCCATTTTAAAATCCTTTGAACATAGGGCCCGAAATATTATCCAGGGTGCCATTTTAATCCTCACGGCAGGACGGGGCAATTGGTGCAGCTGGGGTATTTCTTGTGCTTAATGTGCTAAAGGGGAATGGATGATTGGCAAAATCCAGGTTAACCTATCTTAAAACAGAGATTTGCACAAAAGTTCAGAAGAATCCAAAGTCAGTTCTATTTATTCAGCGCCTCCAGGGCCATCAGGCAGTCCAGCCCAGCCAGGGCTGCACCCACAATGGACAAGCTCACGGCTTTTTCCAACACCTTCTCGACTTTTGGCCATTTATGCACATTCGTTCCGAACAATCCTCCAATTGTTGCAGCTGCACAATGCAGTCAAAACTCCAACTTTGTGCTCACCCAATTTCCTTTGTTTCCATCTCTTGGGGCCGCCCATGGGAGGTGTTTCCTTTGTGGGCTGCAGAGGAGAAATTAATTTTGTGTTAAAAATGGGAGAGCATTACCTTCATCACATTGCAAACACCTAAATAATGCTAAAAATACAGATTACTGAATAAATAAAAAAGGAGGCTGAAAATCCTGAGGCTCAAGGAAAAAAACCATATGCTCCAAAGGGGTGGAGAAAAGTGGGAAACCAAGTGCATAGGATGGATTGTGCCCTCTTCGTATACATCCTCTTCAGTGTCCACTTTTCAAACCAAAACAGCAACAGAATGCGCATTGAGATCGCCAAATCCCACTTTTTTTTTTTTGTTGTTTTTTTTTTTTTTTTTCTCTTTTTATTTTAATATAAATCTCTATGCACCCTTCTATTTCACAAGAAAATCTCCCATTCGCCACACTTTTCAATTGGGGTGGACCTTCGTAAGTCCTATCAATTAAATTTTCCTGGCCAATTTAGAAATTCATTTTAGGAAATTTGGAATTTTATCCACACCCCCATACCACCCCAAACTCCATACTCACATTCATGGATAGTGAAGCAGGTGAGTTCAACCCCCTCTCACAAAACGGCTTTGTATTTTAACCTGCGATAACCCCGGGACATCTCATCATAAGCGAGACAATTGGGGATTGCCTCCCTCGAGTTTTGCCCATCTCAGGGAGAATTTAGAGCGTTTCCGTCATAAAGGCGCGCCCCGGGACGTCTTCCGGGGGCCGCAGCGGGAGCCGGTCCTGCTCAGCGCTTAGGGAAACGCGCCCCCGAGCAAGGAGCTTTGGACAAAGCTTAGACTCTTCCCCTCCCACGATAAAGCCTTCCCGAGCTCTTGTCTGCGGCGTTTTCAGGCAGTGAATCACAGGGAATATTTGGGACGCTACCTCTGCGGCCTTTTTTCCTTCTTTGCCCCCTCCTCTGCTTGGCTTACTTTTGATCTTCCCCCCTCTCCTCATCCTTCATGTCCCCTTTTGGTTGAGTGAGATTGCCGGCTCCGCTTCCCCTGTGGTGGGCCACGTCCCAGTCTCCAAATTTCCAGAGATGGTGCAGTTGGGTGGATCGCCTCCCTGAGGCGATTTTTGAATAGGCATATAAACCTGGGATTTGAGTGAAGCTGAAAGGCCAAATACTGCATTGAATCCCGCCTCTCTTCAGAACCCTACTATTGAATCCATTCACATCCCGTCCCTCTCTTCAAAATCTTATGCGTTCATTATTTTTATGTACCAATAAATAATCAGTTTCTTCCTCTTTTCTCAAGGTACTTGCCTATATACATCAAAGAGCCCTCAGAGCAGAGATGGAGAGGCGAGGGCAGGGATGATGGATTTGTGGTAGGAATTGTTTCCTCTGGGAGAGTTTGTGGGCAGGCCTGGCACTTATTCTTGGGCTCTTCCAGAGAACTGTGGCGCCCTCCTTGAACCCTGGGATGTCAAGGTCAGCCTGGACATCTTGAGCAGCCTGGGACATGGAACTCCCTGTCCAGGCGAAAGGGTGGCACGGAAATCTTAGGGTCCTAATCCCACCCCAAATCCTCTGTAGATCCACAGTTTTCGGTTGCAATAATTCCCGTCCCCCCCGGGGCTGGAAATGAACCCGACTGATTTTTATTAAATTCACCTCTACTAAGGATATCTTATAAACCATGCCCCTTTTTCCCTAACTAACCCCTCTCCAGCACAGGACAGGGCAAAGGTGCGGCCCACCCATGCTGGGTAGACTCCCTCATGTGAGCCAGAGATTTCCCATCCTTCTCACATTTTTTCACCGAAGCTTAGGGCCAGCGCCTCTTTCAGGGCTGACTGTTACTTTCTGTGAGCTTCTAATTGAGATAATCAATGGACCATTTTGGGTCTCTTGAAGGGGCCAGTCTCTCCTCTTTGCAGATCCTTGGTACCGACTCTTTTCTTTTTTTTTTTTTTTTTTTTTATT
>CM019214.1:120430031-120455154 GCA_009741485.1 Malurus cyaneus samueli
CGCCCCTCCCTCCCCCCCTCCCCTTCCCCTCCCCCCTCCCCCTCCCCTCCCTCCCTCCCTCCCCTCCCCTCCCTCCCCCTCCCCCTCCCTCCCTCCTCCCCCTCTCCCTCTCCCTCTCCCTCTCCCTCTCCTCTTCCTCTCCCTCCTGAGGGAGCAGCCCCTCCACCCAGTATTATGACTGCATAAACTCTAGAATTCTCTTCTATTTTTCAAAAAATATCAAAAAGGGCTGATCCTGCCGGGAATTTGTAGTAATTGTAGTAACCTGATAACAATGTCTGGCAATTAGCAGGATACTAATTCACTCATTTACTGAGTATGTCTTGTCTGTGTTTATGGGGCTGTGTAGAGTGTAAATATCTTACTCACTGTGGTGGCTAATGAAAATTTAGTAAGGCTTTTTTTTTTTTTTTTTTCCCAATGTTTTTCATTTTTAATTCTTGGTAATCATGTGAATAAGGAGTAATTGCTTTTTAGGATGGTAATTGGAAGCACTAGTCATTGTTTTCCTCTCGCGAGCGGATGGTTTGTTTAAATGTGCATCTGCTCTCGCAGCTCTAACTCAACCTGCCAGCCCTTCACCCTGCTCCTCAGAGCCCGCGGCCGATCCCACCGCGATTTTCTCAGATTGATGGGCTGGATCAGCACCGAGCTCAGGCTCAAGTGTCCGGGTGGGGGCTTGAACCGCTCGATTTGTGTCGCCGTGACCCTCTCCGGCGTCCCGGTGGCTCCGGAGGCACAGCGGCTCCATCAGCACGCAGGGAGGGATTTGCATCTGCTCATCAGAGCTGGAGCCCGGGAAACAGCTTCCAATAAAAGAATCCCATTACAACGCAGCCGGCTGTGAAATCCCGTACCTGTGTCGCACCCTGCAAACCCTGCAGCCTCCGAGGAGGTGCGAGCGTCTCCTGAGAGTGGAGATGGGGAAGGAAGGGGCAGGAGCCGAAATTAAAGATGGGATTGATATTCACGTGCGGGATTGCTCCTTTGGGGAGCCCGCAAGGCTCCATCCTCCCAGGGCGGGAGGGATGCGCAGGGAAAAACCGAAGCAAAATGTCATTTTTTTCTCAAAGATCCCCAAATCAGCCAGAAAATACTCATCCGGCCAGAAAATACCTGTCCTTTCTCAACAACAGCCACAGGACTGGCACATCCCAGCCTTGCCCGGCCAAGTCATGGCTCAACACCTGGAAATACCTGGAGCCAGCCCTCCCCTGGAGCTGTATCTCCAACCACAGCCCAACCCGGAGGGAAATGAGGCAAACTGACGGGAATTCAGGGCTAAACCACACCGTCCCTCGGTTTCCCCGTTTGCAGATTGGGGTTAATTGCTCGGTTTTCCTTTGGGAAGAGCAGCGGGATCTCCTGGGAGGGACCAGGCTCCCTCATCGGGTGCCTGTGGGGGATGTTGGGCTCCACAGCCGTTCCGAGGCGCTTCAGACACGAGTGCTGGACACGAGCTTTAAAAGCACCGAGTGATTTTTAAGTGCTTCTCTGAGAGCATTTACAGGGCCCTGATTTACTGAGCGCTCCGAGCAGCCTGTTCTCGCTGGAAAACAGGGCTCGGGATGCAGCCAAGCATCCAGAAACACAAGCTTTGCACTGTTTTAATCTCTGCCTTTCTCAGCTTTCCTGTCTTTGGAACGGGGATAACCCGGCTCCTCTGGATACATTCCCAAATATTCCCAAAGAAGCTGGCGAACAATCTGCGCGCCTGCAAAAAAGGGCAGGAGCCCATAAAACTCCCATAAAATCAGGGAAGGGGGGTCCTGGTAGGGAACCAATGTGTTTACAAACATTTCAGTGGTGAAGGAATGGGTGTTAATGTTTTCAAATGGTCTCGATGTCTCCCCTAATTTCAGCAGCAGGGTTGTTACAGAGCCCCGATAGTTGGGCTGCTGAAACACAAATGTGTCCGCACAAGCCCGATTTTCTAATTTTGGGGTAAAATGACAGGTTCAAGGGGGATATGGTAGGCGGTTTGGGAAGGTGACCTTCCTGAGTCCTCAGCGAGGGAAAGGAAGAGGGACCGTGGGAGTTTGGGATAAAAGGGGCTGTGCCCAAATCGAGAGAAGAACCCACCACCCCCGGGCATGTGCCCAGTGGAGTCTCTCCCTTGATGCGAATGAAGCCGCAGGACTCCTCTGTCTCCTCTTTTTTGGGCACTGGCTTCTCACAGCGGGATTTTCTGCACAGTCCTTCCCCCTCGGCTCCATCCCAATGCCACAGCAAAGATTGGGAGCGTCCCCGAAGGTGCTGGAACACCAAAAAAAAAAAAAAAAAAAAAAAGAAGAAACCCTAGGGTGACATTAAAAAGGGTCCCAGGGAATAGAGTAAGGATGCTGAGGATGATCTGCCGGTCCATCCACGGGGTATGGCAGTGTGGTTGGAATATATTCCACACCCTCCTGTACCTACATCACACATCCCTGGAAGCCAGGGAGACAAAGGAAGCCTTAAAACACCCTTGAGAGCACTGAGGGGTCTGAACCATCTGCTCATCACCGCACCCAGCACAGCTGCCTCATGTTCCATCCCCCAGGCCACCTCCTCACAGGGACCATCGGCATTTTCACATTCACACCCCTTTCCATGCATCCCTTCCCCCGGCACCGCTCCCGGTGACTTTGCTTTGCTCAGAGTAGCGTTGCGGCCACAAACAGCCCCAAAATAACCAAAATCCTTCGCTCTGCAAAGGCTAGAGAGTTTCTGTGTCTGTAAAAAGAACCAAAGCATCACCCAGGAATTCCAAAGCAGCGACCGGGAGAGGGCAAAGGAGACGGCTCCAAAGGTGCCGTCTCCGAGATATTTCAGCGCAAAATTTCCATGGGATTGCCCTTGGCCAAACAAAAATGCCCTTTACTCCCCTCCTTCCACTCCTCCTGTTGGGGCTGGCGCTCCGCGGGTGCAAAGGAGCTGCTGCAGGAGGAAGAGGCAGATCCAGGGCACCTCGATAAATCCCTGCAGGGCTCACGTCCAGCGCGCCTGCTTCCCAGAGATAAAAGGGAAGCGGCGCTTCTGCGAGGCACGGACACCGGGCTAATCTCCTCCTGCGCCGGGGCCGTCACCGTGTCACGGGAAGCAAAGGCGGCCGAGGGGAGGAGGGAGGGAGCGAGGCGGCGGCGATGGGGCTGTCAGCATCCCAAAATGTTCCGGGGAAATCAGCCCCGAGCAGCTGCTTGAGGAAGGAGCAGCGCCTGGTGTTTATTTTACACGGGGAGCTGGAAAGCATTTTTCTATCTTGAAGTGGAAAATTAATCCTGCAGAAGGGCCCTGGGGGGCGGGGATATTATTTAGGTGCTTTGAGATCTACCCGAAGGTGTGATGAGGCTCTGACAGGTCCCGCGATGGGAATCCAGGAGGGCAGAGAAGAGCCTGGCAAAATTGCAGATGCTGGAGGAAAACCACTCGAGGGGCCAGAAAAAAGGGAGCTGTAATGACATCCAAGAGCTTCAGAGGGAGGAAAGGCTGGGCAGGGAAAGAAAGCGAGCAGTCGCTGCAGGACGTTGGTGCCAGACACATTCAGATCAAAATTAGGCTGAATTTTTAGCAGGGAGGATGATTAACCCTGGGAATAAATTATCAAGCAAAAATGGGAAACGCTCCACCTCTTGATGTGTGTGGATAAAACCCCAGGTGCCTTTCGGGAGGCTGAGCTTTCACGGAGCCCGCAGCAGCTCCCTCCGGACAGAGCCGGGCTGATGCTGCCGCCGGATCCGGCAGCGCTCAGAGGAGTTCACATCCTGCCAGCCCCTAGGAAATTATTGCTCCCCTCTGCCCCAGCAAAGGACCGACCCATCTGCCTGTGGAGATGGCTGTGAGACACTCAGGAATTGCCAGGTGCCAAATGATTTTTCTTTTTTTTTTTCTTTTTTTTTTTTTTTTTTTTTTTTTCCGCAGTAATAAAAAGGAAATTAATTGTCAAGACCAAATGAAAGATCCTGCCAAGGCCGTTGCAGGACCAGCAGTGCCATAAAATCATGGCTGCTGTCAGACAACAAATGTAGGAAACTTGCACTGGTATTTTGATTTTTGATTTTTCTTCCCTTCCAAACCTGGAGGTGTTTTCTTTAATCTCATTCCCAGTTTCTAGGCCATGTCATATTAACATCCCTCAACTCTGATGGTGTTTGATGGCAAACTCAGGGTGCTCAGAGCCCCCTTTCAGGGTACTTTGAGGGTACAATGGTACAGAGCAGGAGTGGCAGGTGCATTGCTATTTCTGCTCAATGACTTCCATTTTAAATTCCCTACATAGTGCCCGAATTATTATCCAGGTGCCATTTTAATCCTCAGGAGGACGGGGCAGGTTGGCAGCTGTGGGTTATCTTTGCTAATGTGGCTAAAGGGGATGGATGATGGCTAAAATCCAGGTTACCTAAAACAGAGATTGCACAAAATTCAGAGAATCCAAAGCAGTTCTATTTATTTCAGGGCCTTCAGGGCCATTCAGGGCAGTCCCAGCCCAGCCAGGGGCTGCACCCACAATGGACAATGGCTCACGGCTTTTTCACCCTTTCTCACTTTTGGCCATTTGCACATCGGGCCTGAATCCTCCAATTGCAGCTGCAGCCAATGCAGTCAAAAACTCCAACTTGGCTCCCCCAATTCTCTGTTGTTTCCATCTCTTGGGGCCTGGCCCAGGGAGGTGTCCTTGAGTTTGGGGCTGCAGAGGAATTGTTTTGTGTAAAAATGGGAGAGCAGTACCTCAGCATTGCACACCAAAGAATTGCAAGAATACAGATACATGAAAAATAAAGGAGCTAAAATCCTGAGGCATCAAGGAAACAAACAAAAGCCCCAAGAGGGGTGGAGAAAAGGGTGGGAAATCCCAGTGCAGAGATGGATTGTGCCCCTTCGTACACCCTCGTGTCCCCAAACAGCAACAGGAATGCGCAGTGAGATCTGCCCAACATCCCCACTCCATCCCATCTGGAGTCACAAGAAATGCTCTCAAATCGCCATCATCTCTTCAAATTAGGGGTTTGACCTGTTGCCACACCAAGTAAAGTCCTATCATTTATGCACCTGGCCAATATTAGAATGTCATTTAGGAAATTTGGGATTTATCACTCCCCATCCCACTTCCATATTCACAGTCCATTGGGAGTTTGTGAAGCAGGTGAGTTTCAACCCCGAAAATCAGCCCCTCACCTAAAAACGGCTTTGCTATTTAACGCAAACCAGCCAGGAAGGAAAAAAAAACCCCAATAAAGCTGAGACAAGGTGGGGCTTTGCCTCCTCAGGCTCCATCTCAGGGAGAATTTGGAGCGTTTCCGATCAAAGGCAGCCCCGCAGGGACCGCTCCGGGGCCGCAGCGGGAGCCGTTTCCTGGCTCAGCGTAGGGACGGCTCCCCGGGGACCCCGAGGCAGAGCTTTGAGCAAAGCTTAGAGCCTCTTCCCCTCGCAAAAAGCCTTTCCCGGCGTGAGCTTTGGTCTGCGGCGCAGGAATCACGAGGGATATTTTGGGACCGGTCTTGTTCTCCTGCTGCCTTTCTTCTTTTGCCTCCTGCTGCTGCCTCACTTGTTTTGATCTCTCCCCTCTCCCTCTCCCTTCATGTCTCTCCTTTGGAGGTGAGATGCAGCTCCGTCTTCCCCTGCTGTGGCCACGTCCCAGTCTCCAAATCCAGGAGATGTGTGGCAGTTTGGATCGTCCTCCCTGAGGCTTTGAAAGCCATAAAATCTCTGGGATGAGTGAAGCTGAAAGGCCAAATACTGAGCACATCCCGCCCCCCTCAGAACCCTATGAATCCATTCACCCGTCCCCAAAATCTTATGGCGTCATTATTTACACAGTTTCTTCCAAGCACTTTGCAAAGCAGTCACAGAGCCCAGAGCAGAGATGGGAGAGCGAGGGCAGGGATGGATGGGATTTTGGGAAGGAATTGTTCCCTGGGAGAGTGGGCAGGCCCTGGCACAGGGTGCCCAGAGAAGCTGTGGCTGCCCCTGGATCCCTGGAGTGCCCAAGGCCAGGCTGGACAGGCCTTGGAGCAGCCTGGGACAGTGGGAACTGTCCCTGTCCATGGCAGAGGGTGGCACTGGATAATCTTTGAGGTCCTTCCCACCCCAAACTCTTCTGTAATTCCACAGTTTTCGGTTGCAATAATTCCGGGGTGTGATAATGAACCCTGACTGATAAATTCACCCTATAAAGGAAGACCATTGCCTTTCCCTTAACCGTCCATCACAGGACAGGGGCAGAAGGTGCGGGGTCCATCCCAGTGCTGGGAGCATCCTCCAGGAGCCCGAGGATCCCATCCTCCAGCATCACCGGGAGCAGGGCCACGCGCCCTTCAAAGGGCTGAGCTGTTACTGGAGCTCTAATGAGATAATCAAGGACTCATTTG
This sequence comes from Malurus cyaneus samueli, assembly GCA_009741485.1. Taxonomy (NCBI): domain Eukaryota; kingdom Metazoa; phylum Chordata; class Aves; order Passeriformes; family Maluridae; genus Malurus; species Malurus cyaneus. The sequence continues at coordinate 120,436,379 of CM019214.1, forward strand.
GGCTCCTCTGAAGGTGGCTCAGCTCCTCTGGCAGATTTTCCTTGTAGCCACCCCACCCTGGTCCAAGGGGCAACCCAAGCAACCAGGGAGAGGAGGTGTGGAGCCAGTGTTGGGATTGAGGCACTTCTTCCATCCCCAGCATGAGAAAAGAAGCTCATGGTGTCTTCTCCATGTCTTCTTCCTTCTGCTCATTTCTCTACATGGAATTTGCAGAGCCATACACAGCCCTGGGGAAACTGAGGCACGGAGTGGGAGGGGTTTACACCCAGAGCTGGAATAAACTCCCACATCTCTCCCACATCTCCTGGGTCTCATCCACAAACTGTGACCCCCTCACCATCCCAGTGACCCCCTTCCACCTCACCTTCTCCCAGACCTAGCCAAATCCCTGCTCCAGGGTACCAGGATTCCCCGCTCAGGGGGCTGGCCAGGAACATCTCCAGGCACATATGGCATCCTTACTCCTCTGTGAGCACATTTTTAGGGCAAACTCCTCATCCCACTGCTCGCTCGCCTGAAAATAGAAAGCTGAATTTGGGATGAAACGCGTTGCTGTTGGCTGGGGAAGCGGCAGGCGGTTACAAAGGAGGGGCTGCCAGGAATATTTTAGACAAAAAAAAAAAAAAAAAAAAAAGGAAGAAATGCAAGAGAAAAAGGCTTAAAAAAATAAAAAAAAAGGAAAAGAAATTGTTTATGGTTGGGGCTTGGGAGGATGATTTTGGAAAAGCTGTTCAGGGAAATGCAGGGTAAAGGGGGGATTCGGGACAGCAGTGGGTGATGTAAAGAGGCGACACATCCGTATGGGATGAGCAGAGGCAGCTCCATGGCTTTACCTTTCTGGATCACTCCATGTTCAGCCCACACCTTCTCCAAGTCACATCTTTCACCTGGACAGTTTCAAAGTCGTGACTTTGTTGGCAGGTGACTTCAGAGGGTGGCAGGTGACCTCAGAGGTGGCAGGTGACCTCAGAGGGTGGCAGGTGACCTCAGAGGGTGCTGTGTCCCCCTTTGGGGACGCCTTTGCCCAACCGAGGCCACACTGGAGTGGGCTCTACATGAGTCACTACAGCAGCTGAGCCCTGAGAGAGTATATTTAATACAAAATATGGAAACTCCCATTTGCATGGAGGATTTCATGATATTTGTTTCAATGAAATTCGTGGCAAAAGCCGGGAATTTTCCGATGCCGCGCAAGGAACGTCTGCCAAGAAAATTCATTTACGCTTGAGCAAAACTTTGCATTTCCTCCAAACTCGGCCCTTGTGGCTCATTGTAAATGTGGTGTCAAAGCATTTCTGGGGAAAAAACAAGGAAAACAACAAGCTAGAGCTTGCCAAAGGACCATGGGAAGCCATCCATCCTGGACTGGGGCTCAGCGTGCTCCGGCCTGGGGCAGAGATAACCCTGGAGGTGAAGGTCATCGCACTGATCTCCCGATGTCATCCCAACCCTTGGAGCTCTGACACCTTCCTGGGGAACTTACCCCACCCTGAGCACACTACTGTGCACCACGACGATCCCAAAAAATGCCCATAAATGTGTCACGACCCCAGAGCTGGGCCAGGCTTTCTTCAGGCGGTGAAAAAAGAGCCGCGGAAGAGGAAAGAAAGGCTCTGCAAAAAGCCATTTGTCCCTTCGGCTTTATTCCGGCTGCAGAGCCCGAGCAGCTTGTAGCTCCAGAGAACTTTTAATAGAAATCTTCAGAATGAAATGGGCTACAGCTGTTTGCCTTGATAAATATATTTTATGCTACATGCCTCAGCCGCCATCTGTTTGCTGATACGAGCATTTCTGCTCGGCGGCAGCTGAAGGGAAGGCTTCAAAGGAGAGGCGGGAGCTGGGATCCCTCGCAGGTACAGGGAAGGGGTGAAGTGGCCTGCGCAGGGACTTGTTCTGGTGGCTTAATGTGCCAAAAAGGGGACAGTGACAGCAGGGAGGCGGTGGGCTGGGCTGGGTGGGGGAGTGGGGGTTTGCAGGGAATGGGGGAGTTTTGCTGGAGGTATCCAAGGGGATGTGCTCTGGATGACACCACGGAACAAGGGCCAGGCTCTCTGAGGAGTTTAGATGAAAAAGATTTTGGGAAGAAATTCTTCCCTGGAGGGTGGGGAGGCCCTGGCACAGGGTCCAGAGAAGCTGTGGCTGCCCCTGGATCCCTGGAGTGTCCAAGGCCAGGCTGGACATTGGGGCTTGGAGCACCCTGGGAGAGTGGGAGGTGTCCCTGGACATGGAGGGGGTGGGATGAGATGACCTTCACAGTCTCCTTCCACCCCAAACCATTCTGCCCTTCTGTCATGGACGGCTCTTTGGGCTGATAGCTGAAAGGGATGAGAAGGGAATGTCTTTACAAACAAACTGGGGGTAAGGCAAGACGGATACTGAGGGACAGAAGAAACAATGGGAAGGATTTCCATGGGAATTCCACTGACTGACTGACCCAAGGCTGTGTTAATGAACTACAAGAACAGAGACATAAGAGGACAGAGGGGATGTACATTAAAGGGAGGATTTACCTTAGAAGAGGGGTTGCATTGGGTGTTTCAGGGAGTCTGCACCTCTCCAATCCCTCAGCCAGTGGGGAAAGAGAGAGGGAACTGCAGCCAGGAAATTGGGGTAAAAGAGGCTGTGTCCTCTATCAGTTTGAGAGATCCCATGGGAAATGCCCATGGCCTCTCCCTTGATTTGAATAAAGTCACAGGACTCCTCTGTCTCCTTTTTGGACATAAACCTCTAGTGTTCGGGGATTAATTTTCCTCATGGAGTTAAACCTTTGACTTGCTGCTCTTGTGAAAACTTCCCTGTGGGAGAACTGGGGTTGGTTTTCCTTCTCTCCCGCTCTCCTCCTCACACCCAGCCCTGGCACCACTGCTCTTACTGTAGGTATGTAATAGCTGGTTGTCACTGTCACCCCGTGCCCAGGTGACAGGTGCCCTGGCCAGGAGCAGGGTCATGATGATTATCACTATCAGTGCTGTGATTATCAGATTATTTCATGGCCTGCATGGCTCAGCCGAGGTCAGGGCTGCAGGAGGTGCTGTAGGAGTGCATAAAACAAGGGAGCTCTGGGTCCAGGGGGATTGTAATGAGGCAGGCAGGGATCAGGTGCCCTGGCTGGGCACGAGAAGGGGAGCACGAGGTCGGGTTTAATTGGGTTGTGCCCAGTTCTGTCAGAGGCTGACATCACCCACAGGGTGAGGCTGGCAGGAAAACGTGGGTGCAAGTGCTGTCTGTGAGCAGAGATGCTGAGGGTGATCTGGGGACAGGGGCCTGCAGCGCTCCAGGGGTCACATTCCAGAGCCATTATGGTCCCTTTATTACATTTATTGCAGGAAAAGAGTGTCCTTCCCCTGAACACTGGTTTGTCTCTGCTGTTTGCCAGCTCGTGGCTCAGCACAGCCAGGCTGCAGGAGCAGGAGGAGCCTTTCTGCCCCAGGAAGGAAAACGCTGCCAGATTCCAGAAAAGATCCCCTGGAGCAAATCCCCCGTACCTAATGGGCTCTGGAGGGTGGGATGCTGCTCCTCCTCCCCATGGATTTTGGGCCAAAATCCCCACAGTTTGCCTCTGATGCCTCCATCACTGTGGGCACAGAGAAAGCCCTGGGGCACACCACTGGTACACGGTCCCTTCTCAATGTCCCCAGGGCTGGTGCACACAGGGACATGGGGACCAGAGCAATGGACAGCTGATCCATCTGTCCACTCCCTGTCCTCACCATCCCCATGCCAGCCCCTGTCCTGCTGCTGCCCTGTCCTGCAGCCACCCCGGAACCACGTGATGCTGCTCCCCTGTTTTGGGATGACCATGGACCGGGATAATCACAGGCTGGTGGAAGGAGAGAGGAGCTCAGAGCCTCAGAGGCAGCCTTGGACCAGCTGTCCTCAGCAGGGCTCTGCTCAAAGCCTGTGGGAAAAGTCCCCCAACTCCATCTGGATCAGGTCCTACCAGGGCTGGAGCAATTCGTGCTCATCCTTTGCGGTGTCTGGGAAATGCTCCTTTTGTCCTGTCTCTTCTCCCTCTCTCCTCTTCTATTCTTCCACCCAGAAAGCTTCAAGCGTGAAGCACTTTAAAATTCAAGGGAATTCAATACAAGGCAGGAGGTTTTGTATTTTTTGTGTCTGTTCCTCCTCCTCCCTCATCTCCAGCATGTTTCATTCAATGTCTCCAGGCCCTTTGCTGGGGCAGATAAAGGATGAGCAAAGCCCTTTTGCAGAGCTGGGCATCCTGGTGGTTCAAGAAAATGCCACGGTGCAGAGAGGAGGGAAGGAAGGCAGCTGCTCCAGAGTGTGGGCTCTTCACAGCTCCCAAATCAGGGCTGGAAAAACAGGGGGGAATTGCAGGACAGAGCCCTTCTGCTGTGCCCAGCACTGTGCCTGCTCTCCCTGCCTCTCAAATCCATTTGTCTTGAACTCCTCCCTGTCTCAGTCCATCAGTTCACACCAAAGTGGGGCTGAAAGGGATGATTTGATCATTCAGCATCCTCCATGTGGGTCCCCAACCCACAGCCCAGCCCAGCACCCTCTTGTGTCCCCTCCCCACGCTGCTGCTGCTGCCTCTGCTCTGCCCCAGTGATGCCTCAGGATTTCAGCTTCTCTATTTCCATGTCTCTGTAACCCTGTGATTCTCCAGTGTTTAACTCCAGACTCCACAGACAGCGCTGAGCTCCTGCTCTCCCATTTTCACACAAAACAATTCCTCTGCAGCCCCAAACTCAAGGACACCTCCCTGGGCCAGGCCCCAAGAGATGGAAACAACAGAGAATTGGGGGGAGCCAAGTTGGAGTTTTTGACTGCATTGGCTGCAGCTGCAATTGGAGGATTCAGCCCCGATTTTGTGCAAATGGACAAAAGTGAGAAAGGGTGAAAAAGCCGTGAGCCATTGTCCATTGTGGGTGCAGCCCCTGGCTGGGCTGGGACTGCCCTGAATGGCCCTGAAGGCCCTGAAATAACAGAACTGCTTTGAATTCTCTGAATTCTGTCCAGCCTCTGTTCTAGGTGCGCTGGATTCAGCATCAATGTTGAAGAAGGGGACAATCTGTGCCTCCTGAGCATCAGGTAGCGGACCATTGCACAAAAATCCCATTCAGAAACCATGTCCTGCCTGGCCCCTTCCTGAGCCTGCTCTGAGGGTCTCAGCCTGAGCATAAAATAGCAAAGAGGAAGGTTTCAGAGTGCTTCCCATGCCATCCTTTCTGCCTCATCAGAGCTGAAAATCCTCCCCCTCCAGCTGGGGCTGGAGTTTTCAACACTTGGCTGTTATTGAACATATATCTATATTTTTCATAAAGGTACCTGAAGGCCCTTCAATAATTTTTATTCCCTGAATTTTGTCCAGGGTCTGTTTTAGGAAAACCAGATTTTAAGTATCACCAGGAGCTCCTGGCGGGATTGAGACGCTTTCATGGCAGCTCCCGCTCATTCCCGTGAGTGATTCCTTCCAGCAGCTCCAGGCAGCGCATCGCTGGCCTGTGATCCTGTAAAATTAACATGCCCTGCTATAAATAACCGCTCCCTAATGGCCTGTCAGCCCCGGCCACTTGGACAGGCTCGGCTCATGTGAGCGAAAGTTTTAATGGCTGTAATTGAAATTAGATGAGACCCATCAATGTTGGGCTTTCTCTGACCCGTGCCAGGACAAAATCTGTCACAGAGCAGGGAAAAATTCCCCCTCCAGGACATGCCATGCCTGTCTGCTTCACTCTGGAAGTTCAGCCGGTGGCTGTTTGTGCACGGAGGACACTCAGGGGTTTCTCTTTCCATTCAGTCCTCGGGGTGGCTGCAGCAGAGGGGGATGTGACAGAGGAGGGTGGCTTTGGGATGCACTGGTGGCTCTGGAATGTATTGATACCCAGGGATGTGCTCAGCACCAAACTTTTAGCCCCAACAGCTGGATATTGGACAGGAAACACAGATTGTCATGGCTGATGGTGAAACAGAAGCTTCATTTTGCATTTGGGCCCAGCCAAGCAAGCAGCAGCTCCTTCCACAAGGTGTTTGCCCTAACCCAGACTCCAAGGCCCTCATCTAAAAACCAAGGGTGACTTTCAGCTGCTGCCATTTCAGGATCATGGCTTGGATGGAATTCCCTTGGCACTCCAATGTTTTGTTGCCTTGTTTCTTCTCCTCCCATACAGCCCCAGAGGCCCCTGGGCTCCTTGGGGCTGCAAATCCCTCACGCCACACCCCTCCCACCCCTGGGAATGGGATAACAAACCCTCCCATCCCTGGGAATGGGATAATAGACCCTCCCATCCCTGGGAATGGGGTAACAAACCTTCCCATTCCCTGGGAATGGGATAACATACCCTCCTAATCCCAGAAATGGGATAACAAACCCTTCCAACCCCCGGGAATGGGGTAACAAGTCCTCCCACTCCTGGGAATGGGATAACAAACCCTCCCATCCCTGGGAATGGGATAACAGACCCTCCCATCCCTGGGAATGGGATAACAAACCCTTCTGCCCCCCTCACGTGCTGCTTGCACACAACAAAACATCTCCTCTCTGGGGACAGAGGGATGGCACGGGACAAATTATGGGATGCCAAACTGTCCCCAAAGCGCTGCTTCGCCCTTGGGATGCACAAGGATGCTGGAAATGAGGCAGCTGGGAAGGGGGGGGATTGCTGTGGGCACTGGGTTTGTTCCTAAGGGCCAGGAAACAGGATAAGACAAGAAAATTGACTATTTTTTTTTCTGTCCTAATAGGCCCCAGGAATTTACAGGCACGCAGAGACACCCAGAGAGATGCTTGGCTCTCATTACCCGGGGAGAGAGGCTGGAGGCTCGGCAGGGAGGCAAATGGGGAGATCAGAGTGATTGATGCAGGAGGTTTGCAGCAAAAAGACCTGGAAAAGATTCCCTAACTCCCCCATGAAGGCACCTGTTGTGTTCTCGGGAAACTGAGGCATGGGAAGTTTGGGCTTCTAGTGCTCCAGCCCAAAAGCAGGGGCAAGAGGGGATGTTTTAGGGAAGCAGAGCTTGGCAGTCTGGCCCCAGAATCTTGATATTTAAGAGAAAATCTGCATTCTCATGGCTGCAGATGAAATAAAGGATTATTTTGGGGTGTGGGCCCAGAAAAAAAAAGAGCAACAGCATCTTCTGGAGGATGTTGGGTCAGCAAATAGAACCAAAAAATCCATCCCACCCAGGCAGGGAGGGAGAGGGATGAGATGGAGATGGATCAGCTCAGCCACCAGCCTCGATCCAGGCGTTTGCTGCTCTTCCCCACATTCCCCTTCACTTTAATCCTTGATTATAAATCTTCCCAGCCTGTGGGAATGAAATTCAGACTATTGTGTGTTTACTAATTGAGGAGATGGATGGCTCAGGGTAGGTTTTTTTCCTATTAAACTTCTTCTGCCAAGCAATTTACTTCACATGACAAAGATTTTTACTCTACTTGGGCAGTTTTATCTGCTTTTAAATTTGCTAATAATGTTTTTTACTGAAGAGATTAGATGGTAAAGAGAGGGCAAATGTTTCCAAAAGTCACAAAGAAACAGAAAAACCTCAAAACGGGAAAAATAAAAGTAGCTCAGAGCTATCAGGCTGAACTGTCTGGTTGGTCTGCAACAAAGCATCATTTGAATTTAGCAGTTGCAGAAGAATTCGAAAGGGATTGGCTTCGCATTCACCATCAGAGACAATGTTTTTATTTCCAAATTGCCAGCAAACCCCCCAAAAATTTCATTTTCCTCTCTGCCCATTTGCGAGGGAATATTCACTGGGGTATTTGATAGCTGTAATTTACTTTCCCCGAGCTGTGTAATTAGCCACCTCAATCAAACAGCATCATTTCGGTCCCTGCTCGAAGAATAAACCATTGCAGTGCACAACAAACGCCTTTGCTTCCTCGGTTTGAGCAAAGCCCAGGCACGGGCTGGGATTTCACAGCCAACTTTTCCTTTCAGAGCTGCTCGTCCCAAAGCTTTCTGGGGAAAAAAAAAAAATAAAGAGAGAGGAAAAAATGGGGCTGGGTGTTGACTCGGAGGTCTTGCTCATCACCCTGAAACTCAACCAGATCAGAGAGGTGGGAGGAAGGATGTGGACACATGTTGGGGAATGTTTATTCCTTAGACTGCAGATTTGGGGATTCAGAGCATGGGAGCAGCAGAAGGATCTTCAGGGTTACCCAGAGGTTTTCCTTTTTTACACCCAAAAGTTCCAAAAGTGATAACAGAACTATCTCTTTTTTCGCATTAATATCTATTTTTTTTTTTATTTTTCAGTGGATGAAGTGACCCTTCTTTCCCACAAAGACACATTTCCCACGAAGGGCAGGAACGGGAAACCTCCAGTATCCCATTTCCCTCCACTTCACTGCACTCGGAGCTTTTATCGGGGTGTAAAACCCTGCTCAGCCTCATTTCCGGAGTCCCGGCTCGTCTCATTCGGAATTTTAGGCTGGGCTCAGGTAGGAGCGGTGCAATCCGAGCCATTTTACCAGCGGATTTTATCCCCGGAGCTTCTCGGGCAGCGGGAGCTGCGAGCCGGAGCCACAACATCCCCCCGTAAAACAGAGACCGGGAAAAGAGGGAAATTGCCTTATAAAAACCACAAGGACTTCTGGTTTCCCTCTTACCGGGGCTCTTAAATTCAAGGCTGCCTCTTAAATTCAAGCCTGCGCAGTGCCAGCCCCGTTCCTGGCAGACTTGAGAGACAGAACTTTTCTTCCCTCTCCTCCTTAGCATAACAATCCCTTGTTAACATAATAAGATTAATTCTCGCGCTGCAATCAGGAAGCCACACTTTCACGGAGCCCTAAATAATATCGTTCCCTTGCGTTTATAAAGTAGCAGGGTGGTTTTTTTTCTCCCTTTGCAATTGAAAAAAAAATTGGAAATCTTGTAATCTTGAGATAAATATAACGGTGTGGAAGCTTCCCATTCTCCTCCAATCTGATTGCGGTGGCAGCAAAAGGACATGGGCCTAATTAAAGTGCCAATCAAGCAGAAATGGGATTCATTGTTTTTATACAAATGCTCCCTTTAACCCTTTGCAGCTCGTTCATCATTTTCTAATGCACCGGTTTTTATCTCCTCAGCAAAAAAAAAGTGCAAGCCAGTTTTCAGAGAGAGTCTGGGGGATGAAAAATCGCCAAAAATTATATTATAACCGGTGGTGAGGACGGTGCCCAGCAGCCTCAGCACATCCTTCCCGGCGCTTTTTCCTGCTGCCAGCTCCGGGAGGAGCTGCGGAGCTCTCCCTTCCCTCCCATGTCCCTGCTGAGCTGGGAAAGTTCCGTGGCACCTGGAAAACGTCGGGATCCGACGGGAATTCTTAGCAAGCGCTAACGCAGTCCAGTGTTTACCGTGTTCAGACATGCAAACAACGCCCTAACACAGAGTTTTAATCCTTTTTTAGTGGATTGCGACAATCTGCCCGCATCTGAATATCACCAATTCCTTCAGGGCAGGTGACAGAGGATGAGATCTGACTCCAATTCTCCCGTAATGCCAGCAAGACAGGGAGACAGTCCCCACACACATCTGGACACATCTGGGCAGTGGGAGAGGAGCAGGGAGTTTTGAAGGCTGGCGGGTGCTCCCTGTGTCCGCTCACAGCAAGGAGCTCTCGCATGGTGGAAATTCCTTGTGAAGTTTCACCCCAGGGCTCAGGATCCATCCCTCTTCACCTCCAGCTCCTGAGTGGTGCCCATAAATCCCAAATTCCAGAGGCAGGCTGAGCACCTCCAGCCCATCCGTGCTCAACATTGCACAGGTCCAGCTCGGCCGCTTTAACCTTGCGCTGGCAGCGGAGGGGGAGGCAGCAGAATGCAAAGCACAGCATTAAAATAACTTTGCATTAAAAGAGCTGCATGAAAGGCAGCAAAAAATCCTCCAGAGAGTGGCTGGGGGACTGATGTGGGTGAAGTTAGGAAGGGCCTAACAAGAACCAAGTCAGTGATGGGGCATGGCCCCCTCTGTGCCTTTGATCCAGCACTGGCTGGGATGGCCCAAGGCTGGGAGCAGGGAGCAGGGTGGGTGTGGGGGGCACGGGAGGAATTCAGAGATCGTGAAATGTCCTGAGCTGGAGAGACTCACCAGGATCACCCAGTCCAGCTCCTGTCCCTGCACAGACCCCCCAACAATCCCCCCCTGTCCATCCCTGGCAGCGCTGTCCAAACGCTCCTGCAGCTCTGGCAGCCTCGGGGCCGGGACCATTCCCTGGGGAGCCTGGGCAGTGCCAGCACCCTCTGGGGACAGAAGAACCTTTCCCTGATCTCCAGACTGACCCTCCCTGGCAGAGCTCAGCCCTTCCCTGGGTCCTGTCCCTGATCCCAGAGCAGAGCTCAGACTGTCCCTCGGAAGAGCTGCAGCCCCCACTGAGCTCTGCCCTCATCTCCTCTGCTCTGCATGGACACACCAAGGGCCCTCAGCCACTCCTCAGACCCTTCCCCAGCTCCATGTCCCTCCTTTGGACACTCTCCAACAGCTTTAGATCATTTTATATTATATATATAATATTATATTATATATTATTATATATATGGCACCCAAAGCGCCCCAATCACTGGAAGTGAGGCCACCCCAGCCCAGAGCAGAGCACAGAGCAGGACAATCCCCTGATTGTCAGGGGCCTGGCCTGATGTCCCCAGCACATGGTGGCCCTTTGGGCTACCAGGGCACTGCTGGCTCGTGTCCAGCTTGCCCTCAGCAGGTCCCTCCCCATGGCACTGCTCTCCAGCCCCATTCAGTCCCCAGCCTGTCCCTACCCCCAGATTTGCCCCAGGAGGGTTTGATGAAGCTCTGGGTGTTCCCCAGACTCTGCTGCAGCCTCCAGAACATCACCTGCAGCAGGGGGGCAGGAGGAGAGGTCCTGATTCCCTCCCTGCTCCTGCCACCCAGCCCCATCTGACAGTGTCCCCACCTCCCCTTCGGCACGGGGGATGCTAGGCTGAACAAACTATCCCCCAAACCCAAAATGTCACCAAAGCTCTTTTTTTTTTTTTGTTTTTAACCCTCCAAAGCTCTTTTCTCTTTTGTTTTTAACCCTCAAAGCCTCTCTCCAGCTCCCCATGGCTGTTCCCAGGCCCTGCCCATATTGCTCCCAGCCCTGCTGCACGAGAGCTTCATCGAGTGCCACGGGCTGAGGGGCTTTGGCAGCTCTCCACACAGCCGGGAGGAACAGCAGACAAGCAGAGAAAAGAGCCCAGGCTGTCCCCACTGCTCTGCTTCCCCGGCCTTCCCTGGGCTGTTTTCAAAGAGGATCCGCTGGGAGCTGTGGGAAGGGACTCGCACTTTTTGGCTGGGGTTGTTCTGGAAAGTGAGGCAGCGCCAGAGCTGGAGCTGAACACAAATTCCTCTGGTGTTCTGGGCAGAGGGGGTGGCAGAATTGGGGAATTTGGGATGGCAGTCCCTGCTTTGTGTCCTCTCCAAGAGCACCCCAGGAGGGTGGTGACCTCCCGGGAGATCGGCCTGGAATGGTGTCCCTGTTTTGTGTCCTTTCCAAAAGCATCCCTGTGGTGACCTCCCAGGAGATCAGCCTCCTGCCCTGGTGGCTCTGTTTTGTGGGACAAACACAGCCCCAAATATCCCCCCAGAACCTCAGCCTGGCTCCAGTGCCATCTCTGGGGGTATCCTTGGCACCCCCATGCCCTCTCAAACCTACAGCGAGGTTCTGAAGGGTGTGACAAGGGCCTCCTGTCACCCTCAGGGACAGATGCTCCTTCCCCCATTCCATTCCCCAATTGTTTTCCTTTCTGATCAGGGACCAGCCCACGCTTGGAAGCATTTGTGGTGCAAGCAGGTGACAAAGGGGGCAGCGCTCTGCAGAGGGGAAACTGAGGCACGTGGGACGTGTTTCCCTAAGGCCACGGGGAAAACCCTGCAGCAGGAGCAGTGAAAAACTCCAAGTCCCAGCTCCATGTTTCTCCAGTAGGACTCTGCACAGCTTTCACTTGTCATGAGTATTTTTAAATGACAAGGAAAAGATTTTCTAAACCAGGGAAACGTGATTATTTTCCTCTCTCTCTCTCTTCCAGGTGCTTGGCTTAGCATTGTAATACCACAAGAATGAAATCCATCTGAGTTGCTGTTGTCCTGCTGCTTAAAACCCCATTTTCTGTCAATATTGCTTCATTTTGATCAAGCTGCTTACATGTTTTATATTATTTTCCTTTTTTTCCCCCTCCATTTTGCTGCAGCATTTCAGAACATTTTGTTTCTCGCACTTCCCAGTAAATACTTCTCAGTAAATAGCCTGGAAGTAAGAGCGGCAAAAGCACGAGAAAGTCTGGGTTTTCATTGTTGTGGTGTTTCATATCTATTGCACTTGTCAACGTGGAATGCAAAAAAAAAAAAAAAAAAAAAAAAAGGGGAAGAAGAGGAATATACCTGGTTTATCCCTGCAAGGAAGAGATAGGTTGAGCATCTGCTCTTTCCAGCTTCTGGAATTGCTCTTTGCCATTAAATATTTCACAGGGCAGGGGTGTGACCCCAAATCCCACAGGGAGACACGCTCAGGTGTGGGATCAGGGGGTGCAGAGGGACCCCAGGTGGGGTTTCCAGCTGCAAACACACCCCGGTCCCACTGCCAGGGCAGAGCCACCCAGCACCCACTTAATATTCCTCCCCAAAGGCTGTTTCCCCCAGCTCCGTGATTTTTGCAGCTTTTTAATTGGAATGATTCATTTCCTTCCACAACGCAGAGCAGATTTAAATGAGATATCCGAGAGGAGCAGCTAATAATCAGTTTGCACTCGATTTGCTCTCCTGGAATCAGGTGGAGGGGAGCTGATCTTGCAGGACAGAGCTCAGGCTGCAGCAAGCCAAAATTGTGTCAGAAAGCTGATTTTTTTTTTTTTTCTCCGTGCCTGGTCCTCTAAATCAAATTTGACTACCAATGTAGTCGAAACCACAGAGGTAATCAGTTAATAAAACTTCGTACTTACCTGCTACTTCCACTCAAGGATTTAAAGCCCTTTGCAAAGGTCAGTATTGCAATGATGAGAATTTTCCAGCTGAAATGTTTTCACTGGGAAAGAGAGAGAAGTAAAAAAGGAAAAAGAGAAAAATATTCACGATTCCTGGAAGTTAAAAATTCTGCTGTTTTGGATGCAGGCAAGGAATAATATTTTTTTGTGAAAAGAAGAAATTGCCATGCAAATGTTAATGGTGTTTTGAAGCTTCACAGGAAAGTCTGACTTGTGTAGCAGCCTTAATATACATTAGTACCCCTCGTCTGCAAGCAAACAACATTTTGCAGAATAAACTGAAACACAACAGGGAGAGCCTTGGAATTATTTAGAAATCTAATTCCCACTGAAATCAGGCGCTGAGCAATTTATTCCGTGCGCATTTAGATCAGTGCTGCTGCCAGGAAAAAAAAACCACCCAGAAATGCACCACCTGTAACCTGCCAGGCACGGGGACACCACTGCGGTTGTGGCCACTGCCAAAATCCCTGCCAGGGCTGGAGGTGATGTCCTGGTGGAAAATGCACTCCAGGAGTCCCTTAGAGTGAAAAATGAAGAAATAAGAGAGTTCCAAGCAGCCAGCCCCACTTTTGCACCTCTTTCTCCCAGGGACACGAGCGGGCAGGGATGGGCAAACCAGCACACGTGGACAGAACCAAATAAGCTTGATTTCCTTAGGGATGCAGGCTAAAAATAATGATAAAAGCTCTTTATTTGCAGGGTGACTCCCCCTGCGCTGGGAGTAGAGCCTGCGTGCGGTGCTTGCGTTTCAATCAATAAAACCCAGCTCAGAGCTGCTCCTAAGCCAGGTTTAACCACCTGGCAGCAGTTTAGCTTGTTAGCACGAGTGGATTTTGGAAAGTTATCCTTTTTTAGCCAGACCAGGGCCAGTAGCCGTGGTTTAGCCATGGTTCCACCAGTATCCCCCAGGCAGGAGCCCCCCAGAACAGCAGGGAGAGCTGTGCAGCCTTTTTTTCCAGCTCACCTTGCAGTAATTAAGAGTCCACAGCAGTAATTACTTTCTAATTTTGGTTTAATAATTGCCTCAGCCATCCCCACATGCCCCTCGGACTGGTGATGAGGGAGGCTCTGCCATCAGTAGCCACACAACGTGTGGTGGTAAGCAATGGCTTTATTGCTCAGGTTTGATTTTTGGGCACCTCTGCTCTGCCCCCAGACTCTCGCTGGGTGAAAATGAAATTAAAGAAGGGGGAAAAAATTCATCCCAAAATGATAAAAAATGTGATTAAATGGTAGAAATGTTTGTTATGTGCTGCCTTGCGTGGTGTTGCTTTCGTGGGAGGCCTGCTCTGGCATCACCTAGTGGCCGAGGGTGTCTGATGATGTCAAGTTATGTCACCGTGTCTATCAGCAATGATTTCTCTCATAGTAGGTTTTCCGGTTTTTCTGCGTGATGTGTGACAAGGGGATTGGTACTTGAGTGAAGGTTAGGGGTGGGTGCAGCTGAAAAGGAACATTGGTTTGGCAGAGTAACTCTCCACAGATGTAATAATAGCTAAAACCGAAAGATGGGGACAGAAATCAATAGAAAGTTAAAGGGTGGGGTGTAATATGGAAAGCTGAGAGTGTGTGCTATCAAAGGCTGTTCTGGTGAATTGCGACCTGTTTAGTAGCAGGAACGCAGTGACAAGTGCCAAGCATGACTGGAATGAACCTTCAATTACTGGATGCCTTAATACTGTACGTTGTAAAAATGTACAGACCATATGAATGATTGAATTTTCGCTTTGTTTTGTAAAAATAAGAAAAAAAAATTAAGTATGCTCGCGTACATTTCATGTGACAGGAGACACTGGTTGAAAGAATTGTTCTTCCTACCTAAAGATGAAAGGCCTGTTCTAGAAATGGTAGGTGAAGCGCTGCTGGAGGATTAAATTTATAGCAGCAGGAGTATACAGTTCAAAATAATAAAAGGTCGACTGTAGATTGAGAAATGGTAATTATATATTTCAATCAATATTATGACTGGTAACTAGGCTAGGCTCCAGAACCTACGGTAGATCTCCTTATTAATCTTTATAAATGGATTTTGTTTACTGATAAGGCAGAAGTATATTTAGAAAGGTAAATTGGGAATTTGTACATGAATGGCGTTGGAGTGGTTGTACTGGTCGATCAGGCTTCAGGCCCGCCGCCGGCTCCGCTCCGCACACGGCTCCATCCGCCGCCCCCCTCCCAGCTCCTCCCCCGGCAGCGCTGCCTTCACTGGCGGAGCCTCGGCGGCGCAGCGCGGCTCTTGGAGCGGGGGGGGAAAGGGGAGGGAGGCAAAGTGCCGGGGAAAGGGGAGTAACTTGCGCGCAGCCGGGGGACGGCGATGGCTCCGCGCGGGGCGGTTTTGGGGATGAGGGGTGGGCGTTTTGCATCCCCCCTTCCCACAGCTTGGCACACCAAGGGGTAGGGGGTTAAGGAGGGATGAGGAGGGTCACGGGCAGGTGTTGGGGCTGCTCCCGCCTCAGCCGTGCGGGAGGAAGGGATGGGATGGGATGGGAGGGAAGTGGAGGAAGGAAGGGATCTCGCCCCCCCGGCTGCACCGCCCCAACGGGGCACCCGAAACAGGAGCGCGAACCCCTAGCGTACTCCCGCCCCAGCTCTGATTAAGTTGAGGGTGCTGCCCCTCATCCACGGCACCTTGCACCCCACAGCACCCCGGACCCCTCCTCACCTCCCTGCGGGGCAGCCCGTGCAGGAGGGGGCAGCCGGAGCCTCACCCTGAAATGCAGGGAAAACAGCCAAAATCCCGGGAAAAGAGAGGGGGAGATTGATGTGAGTGTGTCGTTCCCCCCCACCCCGGAGATAAATGTTCCCACCACCTCCCACAGGATCAGATGGAGATGGAGATGGGGGGAACTCTGGAAGACCCCCAGCGCTGCACCCTCATTTTCTCCAAGGGGGGAGCAGCAGCTTTTCACACCTCCATAAACACATTGGAACAGGATAAAAAAAAAAAAAAAAAAAAAAAAAAAAAAACAACATATAAGTTTGTAAAGGGGGGACTCTGTGTAAGCACTTCCCGCGGTCAGTTTGCAGGGTTGAACAGCAGGACAAAAGGGCTGTGTATAGTATATCTTTTTCTATATGGTCTATAGAGGTACATTTTCAACAATTTGACTTGCGGCGAGAGCGACTGAGAGGGACATGTACCACTCCTCCACTATATATGCACCAGCGGCGCCAAACCGTTAAACTCAGCACAGGAAATAAGAGAGCGAAGCATACCCAAGTTTGTTTCACTACCTATGATGAGAGAGGAGAGAGCTACCGCACGAGCGTCAGCGCAGTGATTAACAACACATTGTGGTGCGCGCGTCTTTGGCCAGTAGGGTACTCCGATGAACTGCGAAGAAAGACTCGTATGCTCCTGAACTATGCTGAAATAAAATTAGGGCCTTCAGCAATGTTGGTATAAATGGGCTTTTCAAATAAAAATAAATAAATAATAGAAGCGTTCACTACTGGAAGGATCCTGGAAGTGATTAAAGCAATTCTCCGGCAGCATTTCCATAAAGCCCCCTGCACTCAGCGTGCTGGGGAGCTAGAGCACTGTACAAACTTGCAAAGCCGATCATAAATCAGAGGTTTGGAGCAGTCACACTCTCCATCACAGGCTGCTCACAGGAGAAAACAGTTTATCAAGCCCTTGATCCTCAGCAGCTCACAACCTAAGGGGCACATTGGCCTCTCCCCCCTTTATTTACAGCTACAAAAGGAAGAAGAGCACGGAGCTTTTTTATCCTAACATTTGCAGTCCGACTCCAGAGCGGCTGGGAGCTGGTGACACGCGGTGCTGGGAACCTGTCAGGGATTTCTGGGCACGTTCTGACTCCAGTTGGTGTTCCCTAAACCAACAGGAAAGCACAGAAATAATCGACATCAGCCCGAGATGTGCTGTGCATAAAGTGCCCGGGCACCTCCACTTAACCTTGGAAGGGGGAGGCTGCTGGGGATGCGGTGCTAGCTCCGAGGAGGAACATCTGCCCTGCTCCCCTCCTCTGGCACAGGGCAGCTGAGCAGAACCCCAGCTCCTCCCTCCCGTGCTTTTCTGAGAGCAGAAACCTCAGAAAAGCTGATTTGAGCAAAGTCACCGGTGGTCCTCACGCAGCTCTCACTGCGGAAGGCACAGATGGGAGATGGGAAACTAAAATTGTGTTAGAACAGGTGCTGGGGAGGAAATCCTGCACCGCTCCTCTGCGACAGCGCAGCCTGGACAACACCAGCTCTAACTTGAGCCTTTTTTATTTCCCTTCCTGTGCAGCCCCGTTGTGAACAACCGCCCTGCCAACCTGCACCTTTCCACCAGCAGCACCTCACAAAGCGCCTTCCCAAACACCTCTGTCTCCTGCTCAAGTTTTGCAGTTCACACAATCACAGGATATCCTGAATTGAAACCCTGGCTGCAAGACCGTCCTTGCCATCAATTCAGAACCCCATCATTTTCAGGTGCCTCACTCCATTCCCCAAACTGCTCCTGGTGCTGACACTCACGCCGCTGTGTTTGGGAAACAGCCCAACACACTTCCCTCTGCCCTGCTCTCCGCTGCTCTCCCCTTCTCCTCGTGGAAGAGGGACCACAGCCACAGATTTTCAGGCTTCTCATAAATGGACTCATGGTTTCAGACACAGAAATCCCCCAAAAACCCACCCGTCGCAGACACACCCCAAACATCACTTCTCCTCCCCATCACCCGCTAACCACCCCCAAGATGTGAAAATCCTCATCTCTTGGTCCTAACCAGTGCTGGTGGGTGAATCAGCCTGGTTTCTCTCATCAGCATAATTTCACCCTTCTCCACCTGGGGCTGCTGCCGAGCCAGTGGAAGTTGAGCCACTGCTGCCTGGATAACGGGCCCCTCTGACAGAAGATTGTAAAGCATTTGCTTCCAGGGAGGAACCAAGTGAACTGTGAAGGAGAAAAACATACCCTGCAACACCCAGAGAACTCGGTATTCATCACCCTGAGGGAAAGCAAACATGCCTTTGGAAAGAGAGCCCCAGACAGGCAGAAATCTTCCCATCCAAGGTAAATTTAAGACGCTGCCAAATCCATCCAGCACAGACCAGTGAGAGGAGGAGGAGGTGGCTGTAGGTGCATCTCCAGTGGTGCTCCTCCTCACAGCCCCACCTCCCACGGCTGAGGGGCCTTCCCCAGTTGCTTCCAGCCTCCCCAGTTGTTTCCAGCCTCCTCCAGTTCCTCCACTCCCAGTTTGGCTGCACCGAAGCAGAGGAGGGAAGGGTGAGTTATTCCCCAGGCAGAAGCAAAGGCATGGCAGCAGCAATTCCTTCCCACCAAGGGGCACCACGAATCCCATCTCCACAGGAGGCAAATTGTGCTGAGACTTTCTCTCCCTTCCACCAAAGCCACAGCCCCGACAGCTTTGAGGGTGGAAGAGTGAACGGTACCAGGGAAAAACCAACCCTGGGGCACTGATCTATCAGCTCTCAGAAAGAGCCAGTGCAGGCTGCTTCACACCATTTGCAAGGGGAAAGACAGGATGCTGCAGGGAAGGCAGTTCGTTCTGCCCAGGTCCCCTGGAGCTGTGGGGCAGACCCTCCTCCCTCCCAGGCTGAGCCACTCCTGGGGTGTCCAGGAGCAGTGCACCCCAGACAGGAGCAAAAAGCAGCTCCCTCCTCCTGCAAGCACCATCAGGAACCCAAATTCCATCCTTCACGGGCTGCAGGAACAGCAGGATGCCAGATGTCACTGGGTGCCCATGAAGTACAAACCCAAGGGCACAGGTGTACATATCCCGTGATGGAAATGTCCTTTTGGGGAGGCTTGGGGGGGGAGTCAGCGGGTTTGGGGGGGTGGGCGGCGGGTAGGATAAGGCGGAGGAAAGGGAAGCTT
>CM019214.1:120455179-120548182 GCA_009741485.1 Malurus cyaneus samueli
CATTTCTACCTTTAATCACATTTTTTATCATTTGGGATGATTTTTTCCCCCTTCTTTAATTTTCACCCAGCGAGAGTCTGGGGCAGAGCAGAGGTGCCCAAAATCAAACCGCAATAAAGCCATTGCTTACCACCACACTTGTGTGGCTACTGATGGCAGAGCCTCCCTCATCACCAGTCCGAGGGGCATGTGGGGATGGCTGAGGCAATTATACCAAAATTAGAAAGTAATTACTGGTGGACTCTTAATACTGCAAGTGAGCTGGAAAAAAAGCTGCACACTCTCCCTGCTGTTCTGGGGGGCTCCTGCCGGGTACTGGTAACATGCTAACCAGGCTACTGCCCTGGTCTGCTAAAAAAGGATAACTTTCCAAAATCCACTCGTGCTAACAACGACTGCTGCCAGGTGGTAAACCTGCTTAGAGCAGCTCTGACTGGGTTTTATTGATTGAAACGCAAGCACCGCACGCACTCTCCCCAGCGCAGGGGGATCACCCTGCAAAAAAGAGCTTTTATCATTATTTAGCCTGCATCCCTAAGGAAATCAAGCTTATTTGGTTCTGTCCACGTGTGCTGGTTTCCCATCCCTGCCCGCTCGTGTCCCTGGGAGAAAGAGGTGCAAAAGTGGGGCTGGCTGCTTGGAACCTCTTATTCTTCATTTTTCAACTCTAAGGGACTCCTGGAGTGCATTTTCCACCAGCATCGCCTCCAGCCCTGGCAGGATTTTGGCAGTGGCCACAACCGCAGGGTGTCCCGTGCCTGGCAGGTTACAAAGTGGTCAACACAGCCCCCCGCCTTGGTGGCATTCGGCTCGGTCTTGCTCATAATCATGATTGACACACCCGAAAACACATACAGAAGCCTTCAGGAATAAGAGAAATCTAATCCCCAACGTGAAAACACTCCAGAACACGCCAGCGCGAACGCCAAACTAATTTTGCACCGAACGAATTCGGCATCACGCCTATTTCAGTTAAATTAATACTAGAACTAAACCCAAGCTCTCCCTGTCCAGTAGTAGTAAAAACGATAATTCTGCCCAAAACGTTCGCTTAGCAATGCAAGTAGCGCAGAGGACCTAACACTCTGGTTATAATCTAATAGCCGCTGCACAGCCAACAGTGGGCAGAACATCCTGTGAACCAAAACACCGGGAAACTTTGCAGCAACGTCTCTTTGGCTTCACAACAAAGAGAATATACCATTCAACAACCCTTTGCAGCTCCAGAACAATCAGCACAAGGGTAATAGTCTCCACAAAAAAGTCCCTATGTCACAAAAGAAAATCGAAAAGAAGTAATTTCTTCTTCTCTCTATATCTTACTCTCTCCTCATCCCTACCACGCGAAACCATCAGCTGAAAATCCCTCATCAGCTGCTAATTACTGACCTTGCAAAGGGCTTTCTATCCTGAGTCGAGTAGCAGCGTCAGGTAAACGAACTATCATAGAGCTGATTCAGCCGGCTCTAGTGGATTCGACGACATGAAATACTCAAGCAAATTTAGATCTTAGAGACCAGGCAATGAAACCAGAAAAAATAAAAACAAATCAGTGCTATCTAGACAAATTTGGCTTCCTGACTGGCGAGTGCAGCTAGACTGCTTCCCGCAAGATATACAGCCTCAGCCCTCCACCTAAATCCAGAAGCAAAATCGAGAAAAGCAAAGGCATTTATAGCTGCGCCTACTCGGATATCTCTTGGACATCTGCCTGCGTCGGACAAGGAAATGAATCACGCCCATAAAGAAGCACAGAAAGACAATATGCGCGACTCGTGGACTTATATGCGTCTAGCTTTCTAAAGCAGATGAAAAGACATCATAGTCCAAAGTGCTGTCTGGGCTCTCTGAACCAGGCAGAACCACACCTGGGTCAAGCGAATGTGCAGCTGAAACCCTCACTGTCTGGAGGTCCACCCCAGGGACATCCCCATGCGACCACCACGACTGATGACTGTCGCTCCTCCCTGTGGAAAGGCGGGTACACAACCGCTCCGCACCTTGAGCACAGAGATTTAATTGGCAAAAGCAGCATAGATATTCTCACCAACAGCAGTAAAGAGCAATCGCTCACCCACAGCCGCACCAGATCGTCCTGCCCCAGAGACACAGGAGAACCGGCTGATGACATCTCTCTTCTTCCCTTTTTTTCTCATCTTCATTCTTCGCCATGTCCCACGAGTAATTGAACATGACAATATCAAGATCAAGTCAGATAACACACAACAATGAAAACCCAGACTATTCTCGTGCTTGTTGCTCTTGCTTTACTTCACAGGAACTATTTACGAGGAAGTATACTGCGACACGGCACGAAACAAAATGTTTGAATGCGCAGCAAAATCGGAGGAAAGAAAGGAGAAATAGAAAGAAGAGAACGCAGCCTTGATCAAATGAAGCAATATTGAACAGAAAATGGGGTTTTAAGCACCAATAGACAAACTAGGCAACTACAATGAATGGCTTCATTCTTGTGGATCTACAATGCTAACGGCCAAAGCTACCTTGGAAGAGAGAGAGAGAGGAAAAATAATCACGTTCCCGTTTAAAAAACATACTTTCCCTTCTCATGCCTCAGAAAACCACCACCTGCACAAGTAGAAACCGCTGCAATCCACTGGGAGTAAACAGAGAGAGCTAAACTGAGAAGATTAAAAGCGAGCACCGGCGCGAGAGGGTTAATCCCACAGTAGGCTTAAGGGAAACACCATCCCACAAAGCATCAGTATAACACAACACTCGATACATGAGTGAGACGCAAGGTAGACCAATTGCGACCTCTCCCGCACCACATAATGGCTCTCAACGCGTGGCCGGCTCCGCTGACACACAAGAAGCGAAAAACACGACCTTGCGGAAGGGAAGAAAGGGCGGGGAAAGCACGACACCTAGTCCATGAGGTACCGTCAGCCGCGCTCAACTTACACCCCACTTATACAGAACACTCAGCCGTATCGAGTATTTTGAGAGGTCATATGTGGGGTGTCTTCTATATTTTATGGTATATTCTTGGCTCCATAGATGGCACTTGTAGCTAGGCTGAGTTCTGGGTGTGACACTTTGGGCTGCTGTTCTGTCCACCAAATGAGTTTCAGTCACAGACCACCAGTGGGCGAGGAGGCGACTCTTCTGGAGGATTCACTCACAGGAGGATGGCAAAATGGACAATGAAGTGACACCAAAACACAGGGGACACCATTGCACGAGGCCGATCTCCCGATGGATCACGCACCTGCTCAAGGGGCTGCTTGCTGGGAGAGGTACACAAAGCACGGAGATATGCTCCCCAACATCCAATCTCATCTCATGATAGGAAGGTGTGGAGATTCCCACCGTATAAGTACCCATATCTCCGCCAGGCGCTGGCGGGAACGACACCTCTACCTCAACACAACACTAAAGAAATCGGAACCCTGAGTTTCCAGCTCACCTGCGCGCCCGGATTTGGCTACGACTTCAGAACACCCCATGCAAAAGTGCGATGTCCCTCAGAGTCGCACGAGACGCCACGGACTCCCTAAGAAGCAGCTCAGCGAAGCCTGCCTCGAATCAGTAGACCAGCGGCTGGACAGCCATGGCTCTTTTCTCGGCATGCCTTTAAGTGCCAACAGGTCCGAACAGGAGGGGCCTGGGTGTAGGACTGCTGCGCGTAAGACGCCCCACAGACCCTGGCACTCGCTGAACGCTCTTGTGCAGCAGGCTACAATATGGCAGGCCGGGAACACCATGGGAGTGGAGGAGCTTGAGGTAAAAACAAAGAAAAGAGACTGTGAAGGAGTGTCAAAACACAAAAAAAGAGACTTCGGGTCACATACTTGAGGTAATATGCGGGGAAGTGTAGCTCAGGTCGGGCTGGTAATACAGCACCCGTCCAGAGAGCCGGAACGGAGGACACTGGGGGGTCAAGTGGCGGTTGGCAGACGAGGACGACATGCATGGTAGACCTCTCCCCTGCCCCCCTGCTGGCAGTGATTCCTGGAGGCTGCAAGCGATTGAGGGTCTGGAATCACCGCTCAGAGCCTCAGCAAACCCTCCTGGGACAAGATCGGAGGGGCGGCGATAAGGAGCATGGCTCGGGATCGGGCCAATTCGGGGCTCGTAGCACCCAGTTCGCCAGGTGACCAACTCTCCCTAGAGTCGCAAGCATCGCACACGCAGCCACGATGCGCCCCGAGTAGCCCTTCCCAACCCGCGAGCAGCCATGGTGAGCTGGAGGAGCAGTCCAGCCAGGACCATGACAATCAAGGGAATGTCCGAGCTCAGTGCCGCCGTGCCCTCACTTCCAGGATGACGGGCACTTTGGTGCCATAATATAATAATATATAAAATAAATAATAAAAAATAAATAAAAATGCACATTAAAAGCTGTTGACAGTGATCACACAAAGGAGGACATGGAGGGTCGCAGAAGCCGTCTGAGTGAGCCGCGAGGGCCCTGTGAGCGTCGCTCCCATCAGCAACAACAGAGATCCTAGAGGCAGCAGCTCACGTAGCGGCTGCAGCACCGAGGACCAGTCTGACACTCCGCTCTGGTATCGAGGGACAGACCCAAGGAAGCTTTGACGTAAGACTCGGAAACGACAGAGTAAGCTCAGCGAAGACGTAGAAAAGTCGTCTCCAGCCCAAAGGGCTGCCACGTCAGCCCAGGCTCCCAGAGGAATGGCTACCAGCGCCCCGACGCGTAGCGCCATAGCGTGCAGAACCGGTCCTGCACAAGACAGCGGCCAGGCGCGTCGAGTACTACCCGCTGGGGGGATCGTTGGGGCTCTTGCAGGACACTGGGATCTGACCGGGTATCCCTCCTCACTTTCCTCCTCCCACGTCACGCAGACAGCTCGCACGATCTAGACATGCCTCGCCGACGCCGCTCAACACGCCCAGCCCTGAGGCTCCGACCCTGCCACACTTGCGCAGCGGAGCGCGATGCAGCAGCAGAGACAACAGAGGGGC
Organism: Malurus cyaneus samueli; assembly: GCA_009741485.1. Taxonomy (NCBI): domain Eukaryota; kingdom Metazoa; phylum Chordata; class Aves; order Passeriformes; family Maluridae; genus Malurus; species Malurus cyaneus. The sequence goes on from CM019214.1 coordinate 120,460,130, forward strand.
CAGTGCGCACGCAGCAACTAGCGACTCGTGTCATTGCGTGAAGCCGCGCGCCGTCCCGTAACTTCGGAGCCAGCAACGATCCCCCCACGCGCACATCCTGGAGCATCGTGTTAGCCTCGCGTATTGCACGCACGCGCGTTTCCCAGGACAAAGTACCCTATCCATCGCTGCTGCATCGCCTCCGTACGCACCCATCCAGCGCTCAGCGCAAGGTAAAGCGCAGCGCAGAGCTGAACCTGCCCATCCACTACTGTCTAACTCACGGCGACGCAACTGCGGACGCGTAACACCAGCCCCTCCGACATGTGATGGTATGGGACACCACGAACTGTTCCAGCGAGCGTGAGCGTGAGAGAAGGATCGCAGTGCGACCTGGAGGCCCCGTGGGTGAACAATCGGTGGGGCACAAGAACGGGTCCACCTGACTGCCGAGAGCGTCCTGTGCTGGAGCGGCACAGGAGCAATCCCCTGCCATCCGAGAGTAGCGGAAGAGAATGCCGCGCGGCCCGCACGCACACGAGACTGGAGGATTGCCAGAGTTTTATACCAATGCTGATCCAATGTTCGCCGCTGGCTGAGGACCGCAAGCATAAAGAAAAGTAAAAGCATCCCAATTGTACCTCTGCTTTACTAGAGCAACACAAATAAAAAAAAAAAAAAAAAAAACCAGGGAGAAATACGTTAGCAGCAATATGGCTCAGGTGCTGCTTGTTCCAGGCAGTCCACGCTGAAGTAATTGGATCCGAGAGTCTTCAAGTGCTCGTCATAAGCAGGCTCTGGCCTGAGCATATAATGAAGTGCCGCCTCGTCACTCATCAGCGCCCCCCGTCGCCCCAGTCGAGCTCGTTCCGCAACCACTAAACAACTGGGACTCTACATAAACTCTGCCTCGTTAGCGAGTGGGAGTGCAGACTGAAGATCCACCGGTCTTCGGTGGCAGCGGATAGACAACGTGGACTCGCGCCTCAGGCGCTTGGCTAAGGAAAAATATGCCCCTGCGGCTGGCGGGCCAGCGCGACGTCGGCTATCCAGGCCACGGCGACGTGACCCAGCTCAAGCACGAGGCGAATCGGATGGAACGCGAGCAGCGTGGCCGAACGAGCTCCGCGGGTGCACACACGGAAGCGGATACGGGAGAGCTCAGGCCATGACAGAGGAGCTCGACGGGCGCACATCGAACCCGGGCTGGAGAAGCTGCGGGCCACCGTCCCACCACGGTCTAGTGAAGATAGTCACTACTGCGCGCGATTTGCTCCTCACTCCCCCCAGACCCTCTGAAAACTCGCTGCACTGTCTTTGCGAGCAGAGGGAAAAACGAGCAGTTGAAAGCCGCAAGAGACGTATCGAGCACCGACGACTAACAAAGGTTTACAAGCGAGCATGACCTATAAAAGCAATGAAACCCCAACCTTCGCTGACAATAGGCAACTATATAAAAATTAGAAATCACCAAAAGAAAAACTTAGCATAGAGCACCTGCATGCTAGGGAAAGGAGTGCGCTAAGCAAGAGAGCTATTGGTAGAAACTGCGGCAGAGCTCGCACAGGTGTGAGCCTATTCTACTCTGCAAGAACCAAAGATGTCCAATTTGTCTATCCAATTGCAAATGGAGGAAGAGAAAAAAACTGTAAAAAACTAGAAAGAAAAAAAACAAGAAAAACCACCGGCGGCGACGGGTGATAACCAGGAAACGGAGTATGGGGTAGGTGGGATGCTCGGTGCAAGCCAGAAAGACTGGTTCTGATTCGCATATGTCGCCGCAGAATGTACTAGCCGCCCCTCCCCCATTATTATGTCACAAGGATGTTACAACAAGATGGAGACGGAAGACACAATCTGTGTCTGTCTCTCAAGTCGTGCAGCGTAAACGCGCGCTGGCATCTGCGCCCCAGGCCTCACATTAAACCAAGGCCTTGAATAAAGCCCCGGTAAGAGAAAACCCAGAAGCTGGTGCTTTAAAGAGGCAATCCCCGTCCCGCATCATGTATACGGGAGATGTGGACTCCCGGCTCGCAGCTCCGGCCTGCCACGATTGAAGGACTACCGGCGGATAATATCCGCTGGAATAAAAAAAGGCTCACGGATGAGCACCAGAACTAAACCTAACCATGAAGCACAGCCTAAAAATTACACAAGAAAAATGACAAAGAACCAGAGAAAATCCAGGAGAGGAATGAAAAGACGAGCAAGCGCCCAAACACCCCCACCCGCAGCTAGTGATACCAATGCTTTCGCGAATTGCAAGAATGAAGGGAGAAAGAAGGAGAAAGACTTAATTCTGAGAGAGTCAGTCCGCTTTCCACCTTCGTGACAACACTATCGGCGTCATGCGTGGGCATAATATATGGTATCTAGTCACCACTGAAAAATCACAAAAAAAAAGTAGATAGTCACCAAGCAGAACATAAAGCAGCATAGTTCGTAATATCAACTTATTGGGAACTTCTTGGGTGCTTGAACACTACAGATCACCAAACCACATCAGGGTCGAAATCACGGCGCTCTGCACACGACCTCACTTCCTCGCAGCAACCCATCATACAGAACATCCCACAAACTGCGACGAGTCAAGGAACTGGTGATAAATCGATTCGCGCGCGTACATCAGTAGTGCCCACGCATCATGCTCCCTACTCCCACCTTCTACTGCTAACTCTCTTGGTAGGTCCTTTCGCAGAAGTGCAGATGCAGATACTCCCGAGCTGCGAGAACACCCTAACGCCCTATCGCTGCTCCTCCCCTCCCCTTATCTTCTTCATTTTCCTTCCTATCATAGTCTCGCTTGACTTAATTATTCCCCACCCAGAACGCTTTGGCAGACGGAGACAAGCTGGTGCATATTGCTCTGTAACGCTGCCGAAGAAACTAAGCACATAAAAGAATACCCAAATCGTTCCAGGCGTCGCGTGCCTGGGCTTGGCCTGTACGACAATCGAAAAGATGTCAAAAGGCAATCTCTCCTCGTGCGACTGCAAGCTTAGGTTCATAGCGAGCAGGACGCCGGGACAATGAGACAAATTGCTGGATGCGGCTCCTGCGACTCTGCTAGCCGCGCTCCCCTCACCCGCTCACACACACACTCGGACCCAAGAAACCATACAGACTTAACACAATACCTTGACAATAGTGTCAACCTCGACAATGGACAAGCCACCAGAGCAGAGTCACACAAGAGACTTGGGAAGTGGGGATTGCTCGGCTGAATCTAACATGAGGAAATAATACACAGCACTCGGATTGTGTCTACCCGAGTTCGTCCAATGCGAACCCAGCAATCATTCCCCTTTCGAAAATCCTCTGCACCACTGGCCATAATTCAAAATGACATCGTGGGTGCACAGTACCAACCACGACTAGTTCACAGCATACGTGAACGCTGCTGACATACTGAGGCTAATCTATTCTTCCCGTGCATGCAGCGGTTCTCTCTCGCTGCGTCTACTGCCCTAGGTCCCACGTCTGCTGAGATACATTCTGGCTCCTCAGCCCTCTTGTTCCACCACAGGATCTCGTAGCAAATCTCTGCTACCAGTGCATAATATCAAAATACACATTAACTAAGATGTTAAAAAGCAATAACAAATCTAAGGCGAAGTAGAGTAAAAAATCTTTGTTCATATCGAAGATCGCTGGCAAAAAAGTATCATAAATAGGAAAAAACCTACCCACGAGGCCATCCAGCCTCAATATACAAGCTCAGACAACAGTAGTCATCTGAATTCCAGGCTATGCCCCACAGCTGAAGACTATCACCATCAGACTTACAAAAGTACAGGGGACAGTGGAAAGCAAGTGCAGCACACCAGCCAGGATCGAGAGGCTGGTGCTTCGAAGCTGACCCATGTCACTCCATGCCACCGCTAGCCTCTCGCCCACCCGTGCGCCAATCAAAGCGCTGCGTCGGGTCAGCGGTCTACCTGGACTCGGTGTGGCTGTCTATTAAGCGTGACCAAAAGTACCCTCTCTAAAAACAAAGTCGCATCTCAGAAATCGATCTGTGTCGCATAAGCTTTTGATTCTCTTCTGCGACCCACACCGAACCAAGACAAATCCCTTATGTTGAACAACATGCAGCCCGGGACTGGAAAGCAGATGTTCTCTTAAGAGGATAGCTGAAATGGGTCACCAGACTGTCCAACCTCACTGAGCAGTTCCCTAAACATGCTCCCCCTGCCCTCGTGCTTTCGTTGCTGCGTCCACGCACCGGAAACCGACGTAGAAAGCCTGCTCACGTGCCATCCAGGTACATCCGACGAACCATGCACCGATGAGTGCCCATCATGGGGTGTAAGACCTCTCAGAGGAACGTGCTGTGGCCAAGCGTCAGTTGAGTGCACTGACACCTCCTTGAGGCAGCAGAAATAACACAAGGCACTACTGACCCGCTGCCACTCGCTCGTACGCGACAGGCACTCGTGAGCCAAACACCTCACTTCAAAGAACAACTTGAATCAACGCCTTGCATCCTGCACGCAGACGTACCTCCCCGTGAGAGGAGAAGACCATCCAAGTTGCAGAACATTCCTGGGATTCTTCCCTCTTTAGCGATCCGCCTGCCTACATAGATGTCCGGGGAGCCAAATAGACCAAAAAAAAGGAGAACAAAGTCAACTATTCCTATGCTTAGTCCGTTTCTCTCGTGCCCAGGAAAACACTGCCAGTGGCCCACAGCAATCCCCGCATTCCATGCTCCCAGTATCGGAAATCTCATTCCAGCACCTACCTTGCTGAAACGACCCACACAAGGCAGCAAAAAGGCGGCGCTTATATGGACAGATTTCAATCCTCATAATGTCCCGATAGCCATACCCCCGACCCAATGGAGATGCAGTGAAGTTGTTCGTGTGATGATGCACAAGTACACAGCAAGATAGTCACACAGAAAGGCGAAAAACAAGCTTACTCTCTACATTCCCAGAGTCCGAGGTTTTCATCTCCATCTCGGCATTGGCAGGTGTATGTATACCGGACACCATTTCCTGGCGGCAGAAGTGTCAATCTGTGAGGATCAATGCTCCACAACCTGAGGTGGCTTCATCTCCTATGTGCCCAGGAATGGTGATTGTGATAAACATTACATCCCGGGATTCCGCGGGGAATCACTGGGGTCGTTCCAAACCGAACCATTACCTGGGGCAGGCCTAGTCAGTCCGCCGTGTCCTTATGCCCATTACCTGAGATGGAGCGTTCTGCCTCCGTGACACGATGGATTTGCCAGTGCCTGGGTAGACCAGGCTTGTAATCCTGATAGACCGAGGGTGAGCCGAGGTTTTTAGCCTAACAGGAATGCCGAGAGCCGACTGAAGGGTGTTACCTCATTTTCCACGGATCGGGCAGGGGTCGTTGAGTCTGCGCCACTGCCTCCCTGACGAACTCCACAACAGGCCATGTGCTTATGAAGGAATATCGCCTTTTCCAACCCCATCCGGGAGTGAAGGTCTGTTCACCCCCATCTCACGCAGCGGATGGCACGGGAATTGAATTCACCGGGGAAACAACGCATTTCCCAGAGGATGGGAACCGTTACTACTCCCATTCTCTCGGCCGGCCTGGAAGCCTTGCTCATAATGGATGCCAGTGATGTAACACTGAGCGAGCCTGAGCCCGCGAGGCACGGGCATGGCCCTGGTGTCGTGGCGAGAGCCGAAAAGAATTTCTGACATGCCCAACCAGGACCTCCAGGTCGTCTCTGGGCCTGTTACGGATCCAGCAACAAAACCTAAGGGCAAAACCACAAAAATAAAACAATATTGGAGTGCCAAGGAATTCCAGTACATCCTCCCCCACCAACCCCTCCACAAGCTCATTCGGGGACCATCTGCCTAGGCCATAATGGCGGAAAGCAGGACAAGAATGAAAGATTCACCCAGCTCAGTGTCCTAATATTTAATAAGATTGACGTGCGCCCTGCGGAGTACTGGGTTGGTAAGGATGCAATGACACGTCGACGGGTGTCTCGTCGAAGGAAGCCTGCTCTGGCGTGGGAGACTGCCCCTTGCTTGTGCCTGGCAGCGTCTGGTCCATGCCCCTCTCTGCAAAAGCCATAGAGGCAAAACTCTCACCCGAAGCCTCCAGTCCTCTCCAACCATCACTCGAGCTCGTTGCCAGTACCTAAACGACAGATGGCGGTGTGTGCCTCGTCCAATAGACAAAGCAAAGCTATCTTGGGGACTGAGAGCCCGAGAAACACTGGGGGAGGAGCCTTGTTTTTTTTTTTTTTTTAAGTAGTATCCAGACCTCAGATCCCAAGTGGGGTTTTCAGCAGAGGTGATCCTTCCAGCCCTGCTACCCTTGGCTTGGGGGAATTTCATTACGGCAAATCCCTGCAAGCCACTTTGGCAAGAAAACACAGCTCTGCCTGCCCCTTGCCCACAGAAAGGAGCTCCTCAAACTCCCACAGGGCAGAGCCAAGTGATTTCAGTTGTCCCTTGAAGTGAAGTTTGGCCCACCAGCTCCTCCCGAGCGAGGCAGGGTTGCCTTGTGCCTGCCCAAGCAGCATCCTGTCCCCACAGCCTTAGGGACACCTTTGTCACGGGCAGCGAGTGCCACCACAGCGGCCACTCCAGGGGAGGCAAACGCAGCATGTGCTGGAAAATCAGCTCTAACACCTCCAGACAGGCCTTTCCTCCCCCACAGTGGCTGAAGGAATCCTGTGCATGAAATCCTGTTAGGGATCCTTTGCACGCTTTCACCCCAACGGGGAGAGCTGACAGCGCCTTTGCTGCGCACGGAGAGCGGCAGCTCCAGAGAAACGCTCTGGGCTCATCCTGTGGGGGAAAACAGCCGAAAAACTGCTCTGCCAGGCACCCTGTGTGCCTCCTAAGCCAGCATGAATAAGCAGGTAGCAGATGCACGATCCTGATGGAACAGGCTGGAGACAAACCAGCCGGGCTCAGGCAGCAGAGCCGAGGAGCCGCCGTGCCTTCCCAATGCCAGCGCTATTAAAAAGTGCATTAACCCACATTAAAATCATGGCTGCAAAAGGGAAGGAGCGGGGGGAGAACCCGGCAAATCCCGGCTGGATCCCGCACACAAACTTCCCCAGCCCCGGCAGCGGGCTGCCATTTGACCTGCAGGGAGTGAGTGGGTCGGTGGGAGCGGGGAGGGGGCGGAAAGGCCGGGAGCCGCTTCCAAATCTCTGCTGTGCCCGGCCCCGCCGCTGCCCTGCTGTACCAGGGAGAGTTCACATTTGTTCAGCCAGAAACCCACACGGAGGACACAGTGGGTTTCTTTTGTGCGGCAGCGAAGGCAAATGCAAACACAGCTTTCTCCCTGAAGGAATATTAGTACAAGCAGAGAGCGAGGGGAAGAGAAAAGGGGAAGGGAGGACAGCGTGGGAGCCCAGCATCGCATCCGAGCCCAGGAAAAGAAGAGGGAAGGACGAGCGGGAGCACAGACGCCACAAACACGGCGTCCGTGCTTGGGGAATAGGGTGAAACCCGGCGTATGGTGGGGGATGTTCAGCGGTAATGTCTGGCTGAGCAAAAAAACCAGCTGCCCGTGGAGGAGCACTACTCTCTCCAAAAGTTTTATCCTTCATTTAATCAACAGATGGACTAGCTGCGTGGGTTTGGGGTTTTTTTATCCCTTTTTTTCTTTCTTTTTTTTTTTTTTTTTTTTTTTTTTTTTTTTCCAAGCATCCCCAACCGTACCCTCAAAAAGCTGGCGTGGGGACCACGGCAGCGTGACACAGATGGGATTTGACACCGGCGTTGGGAGGGGACGAGCAGCACAGAGGCGAAGCCGGGGTCTGGCTGCAGCTCAGCGTCCTCCACAGGTGACAGATAGTCCAGGGAGCAGCACACAGCAGCCTGGCAGCACAGCTTCCCAAAGCGCACTCCCTTTCCCACATCCTGCTTTATTTTTTTGGTATATCTCTTCTCGTGTGTAAAAAAAAGCTCCTTATCCCAAGCCTCCCCAAAAGGACATTTTCCATCACGGGATATGTACACCTGTGCCCTTGGGTTTGTACTTCATGGGCACCCCAGTGACATCCTGGCATCCTGCTGTTCCTGCAGCCCGTGAAGGATGGAATTTGGGTTCCTGATGGTGCTTGCAGGAGGAGGGAGCTGCTTTTTGCTCCTGTCTGGGGTTGCACTGCTCCTGGACACCCCAGGAGTGGCTCAGCCTGGGAGGGAGGAGGGTCTGCCCCACAGCTCCAGGGGACCTGGGCAGAACGAACTGCCTTCCCTGCAGCATCCTGTCTTTCCCCCTTGCAAATGGTGTGAAGCAGCCTGCACTGGCTCTTTCTGAGAGCTGATAGATCAGTGCCCCAGGGTTGGTTTTTCCCTGGTACCGTTCACTCTTCCACCCCCTCAAAGCTGTCGGGGCTGTGGCTTTGGTGGAAGGGAGAGAAAGTCTCAGCACAATTTGCCTCCTGTGGAGATGGGATGCGTGGTGCCCCTTGGTGGGAAGGAATTGCTGCTGCCATGCCTTTGCTTCTGCCTGGGGAATAACTCACCCTTCCCTCCTCTGCTTCGGTGCCAGCCAAACTGGGGGAGGCTGGAAGGAACTGGGGGAGGCTGGAAGCAATTGGGGAAGACACCTCAGCCGTGGGAGGTGGGGCTGTGGGGAGGAGCACCACTGGATGTGCACCTACAGCCACCTCCTCCTCCTCTCACTGGTCTGTGCTGGATGGATTTGGCAGCGTCTTAAATTTACCTTGGATGGGAAGATTTCTGCCTGTCTGGGGCTCTCTTTCCAAAGGCATGTTTGCTTTCCCTCAGGGTGATGAATACCGAGTTCTCTGGGTGTTGCAGGGTATGTTTTTCTCCTTCACAGTTCACTTGGTTCCTCCCTGGAAGCAAATGCTTTACAATCTTCTGTCAGAGGGGCCCGTTATCAGCAGCAGTGGCTCAACTTCCCACTGGCTCGGCAGCAGCCCCCAGGTGGAGAAGGGTGAAATTATGCTGATGAGAGAAACCAGGCTGATTCCACCCACCAGCACTGGTTAGGACCAAGAGATGAGGATTTTCACATCTTGGGGGTGGTTAGCGGGTGATGGGGAGGAGAAGGATGATGTTTGGGGGTGTGTCTGCGCACGGGCTGGGGTTTTTGGGGGATTTCTGTGTCTGACAACCATGAGTCCATTTATGAGAAGCCTGAAAATCTGTGGCTGTGGTCCCTCTTCCACGAGGAGAAGGGGAGAGCAGCGGAGAGCAGGGCAGAGGGGAAGTGTGTTGGGCTGTTTCCCAAACACAGCGGGTGAGTGTCAGCACCAGGAGCAGTTTGGGGAGCATGAGGAGTGAGAGCACCTGAAAATGATGAGGGTTCTGAAAATGATGGCAAGGACAGGCTCTTGCAGCCCAGGGAGTTGCAATTCAGGATATCCTGTGATTGTGTGAACTGCAAAACTTGAGCAGGAGACAGAGGTGGTTTGGGAAGGCGCTTTGTGAGGTGCTGCTGGTGGAAAGGTGCAGGTTTGGCAGGGCAGGTTGTTCACAACGGGGCTGCACAGGAAGGAAAATAAAAAAGGCTCAAGTTAGAGCTGGTGTTGTCCAGGCTGCGCTGTCGCAGAGGAGCGGTGCAGGATTTCCTCCCCCAGCACCTGTTCTAACACAATTTAGGTTTCCCATCTCCCATCTGTGCCTTCCGCAGTGAGAGCTGCGTGAGGACCACCGGTGACTTTGCTCAAATCAGCTTTTCTGAGGTTTCTGCTCTCAGAAAAGCACGGGAGGGAGGAGCTGGGGTTCTGCTCAGCTGCCCTGTGCCAGAGGGAGGGGAGCAGGGCAGATGTTCCTCCTCGGAGCTAGCACCGCATCCCCAGCAGCCTCCCCCTTCCAAGGTTAAGTGGAGGTGCCCGGGCACTTTATGCACAGCACATCTCGGGCTGATGTCGATTATTTCTGTGCTTTCCTGTTGGTTTAGGGAACACCAACTGGAGTCAGAACGTGCCCAGAAATCCCTGACAGGTTCCCAGCACCGCGTGTCACCAGCTCCCAGCTGCTCTGGAGTCGGACTGCAAATGTTAGGATAAAAAAGCTCCGTGCTCTTCTTCCTTTTGTAGCTGTAAATAAAGGGGGGAGAGGCCAATGTGCCCCTTAGGTTGTGAGCTGGCTGAGGATCAAGGGCTTTGAATAAACTGTTTTCTCCCTGTGAGCAGCCTGTGATGGAGAGTGTGACTGCTCCAAACCTCTGATTTAATGATCGGCTTTGCAAGTTTGTACAGTGCTCTCAGCTCCCCAGCACGCTGAGTGCAGGGGGCTTTATGGAAATGCTGCCGGAGAATTGGCTTTACATCACTTCCAGGATCCTTCCAGTAGGATGAAACAGCTTCTATTTATTTATTTATTTATTTGAAAAGCCCAGCAAATTTATACCAACAATTGCTGAAGGCCCTAATTTATCTTCTGTTCAGGAGCAATACGAGTCTTTCCTTCAGCTTCATCGAGAGCTACCTCTGGCCAAAGAGAGCGACAGAGCCACGGTGACCGTGTACGAGCTTATTTTATAAATCAATAGGTAGTGAAACAAATTGGTTGTAAATCAGTCTCTTATTTGCTGAGATTTAAGGCATTTGGTGGAGCTGTGAGTTTTCGAGGAGGTCTGCCCTGCCTTCAGGGCTGGCACGTGTCCCGGCTCTTGCAGGGATGTGGGAATCCAGTATTAATTTCAAACACACCAGGAGATGCACAGGATTTCTTGGCTGGGAAGGAATAAAGTTTAAAACCTGAGCTCATCTTTCCAGGCAGAGGTTGAGCAGCAGGATCCTGGTGCTGCTCAGAACTCGAGGGTTTCCATTCCTCCAGCTCCACTGCACCTCAGGGCACGTCTGTACTCCAGACTGCTGGAAGGGGGATGAGGAAAGTATCCATTTCTGAATCGTGCCTTGTGGTAGGACAGAGAAAACGCTGGGATTTGGACTTGGAAACGGTGGCCTAACAGATGTCCTGGTTCAATATGCCCTTTGAGCGTAGCCCAGCCTGTTTATTCATTGCCTCGCTGGCAAGCCCCACACTCGAGTGTTTGCCTTTCCCCGGTGGCAGCGGCAGCCTCCAAAGTGGAGCAGAAGGAGCTGGAGGTCACTTGGCTGCTACATGGCTCTTCCTTTAACGGAGTTGCATTAAACAGCTTAAAAATCTAAATGTGCTTTTAGTGCCTGTGAGCGATGGGCTCTGGGCGTCCTGCCTCGGGTAGTGTCACATGCTGGGGAAGTGGGAGGTGGAACACTCGCATTGTTAAATTCAGATGCTAACTTGGGGATAAGATCTTGTCTTAATGTGTTCCTTCAACGCCCCCACTCGCAACAAAAGCTCCAGCAGCTTTTGGTCTGCTGCGTTTGGGGTGGAGCGGGATGTAATTGGTTTTTGAGGGTTTTGCCATGACTGCTGCTCATTAACCATTGATGCAGGCACGGTCAGACTTTCAACTCGGATAATAGATGCTGCCTTTTGTTCCCAATCGAGTTGGGTGGAATTGCAGCGCAGGTTTCTCATCTGTGTGGTCGTGTGGTGGCAAATTCACCTCCTAAGGGCTGCTGGATTGATGGTCTGGGCTCTGGGGTTGTCATTCTCGATATCACACCAGGTAAAGGCGGTGGTGAGAACCCTGCCTGGACGGGCTGGCTCTGGGCGGATGCGGCAGCTCCTAAAGCTGAACGTTCCAGGAGCCCTCTGGGTGAGCAGCCCCAGCCTTGTGGGAGGGGAAATAGAAATGGAGAAAGCGTTCGATAATGTGGTTTTGCTGAGGAGCGCTGCCCAGCAGGACACATGTCTGCAGGCAAGAGCAGCCCTGCTAATTATGGGTGAAATACGCACCGATGGTGGAAGGGATGAACTTCCCGAAGTTCCTCATGGATGAGGGATCAAAGCTCTGTGCTGTGGGTCCAACATTAGCAGGGAGTGAACGGGAAAAGCCACAGGGTTTGGATCCCACCTTGCATTTCGGGCAGCTTATCATTAACTTAATGTTAACCTAACTTAACCCATCATTAATTTAACCTAACTCGTTAAAAGATCAGAAAGGAAGGGCCTGAATCCCTCTCAGGTCCCTGTTGTCCTGTCCCCCTCCCATCCCCAGCATAAATGAGTATTCAAGCAGTCTGCTGCCAGTCAGTGAATGTCAATATTGGATAAGTGTTTCCTTTATATCATTGCAATTTAGCATAAGCTGCTTGGAAACAAATGTCTTCCATAAGCATGAGGTGTTTCAGTAAGTACACAGTCAACATTACTATGAGGATTAAATAAATGTCAGCCCCACTTGTATGCTCAGCAGCGAGTTAAGACAGCCCAACTGCATAATGGCCAGCGCGGCAGGAACAACAGCGGGGATTTGAAGAGCCTCTGGAAAAAGTGGGATGGAAGGAGCTTTTTTGGGTGGATCTGAAGTTTCTGAATCAGATAGGGTTGTGGAGGCAGGTGCAGAAGCTCCTAAGAGCAGGGATGATGGGAAGAGCAGGGTGGGGAGGGCCTGGCACAGGGTGCCCAGAGGAGCTGTGACTGCCCCATCCCCAAGATCAGGTTGGATGGGACCCTGAGCACTCTGGGATAGAGAATGGCATCCCTGCCCATGGCAGGGGCTGGAATGAGATGCATTTTAAAGTCTCTCCCAACCCAAACCATTCTGATTCTACGGGAGTGCAAAGGGATTTGTGGAGCTTCCTTCTGGACTGCCAGGGCTGCTCTGTCTTTGGCACCACCTGCAAATCAGAGATAAACAGGTTTGGCCAATGTTGGTCTGGTGAGGCTGCTGGCTCAGGGGGAGCAGCCCTGTCCTGCAGATCTGCCCAGGTGACCAGTGCTGGGATGGATCTGCCCCTGCCCTTTCCAGTGCACACTGGGAGCTGCTTGGGCTGCAGCTGCCACTGCTTCAGGAGGAACAATGAACCCTGAGCTCAGCTCCAGCTCAAGGCTTCCCAAACACACCAAAATGCAGCCCATTGGGGAAAGGGTGACACTGGCGATGCTTTTGGGCCTGCAGGTGCTGAAGGGGGGATCATTACCTGTGGCTGCTCTGCCTTCAGGTGTCCTGAAGGTGAGAGTTTCTCTCTGCCCAGCAGGAAAAGGCCCCTGACTTCTGTAAAGGGATTTAAACCCAGGCAGCACATGGAGGTGTTGCTGAGGCAGCCAAGGCTGGTATCTTTCTCTCAAGCTCTGTTAGCAGGAAAACCCTGCTCTTCACCCCTCCTTGCTTTGCATCTCCACCTGTCACCCTGAGATGTCACCTGGCGCTGTCTCGGTCAGCCCATGACAAGTTCTGCCAGCGATGAGCAGAAGCCGAGGAGCGCAGTGGGGGCTGAGCTGGCTGTGTCTCCGTCCCCGACGATGCAAAACCGCTGCTCCCTCGGCAGCTGGCGAGGCGCTGACGGCAGCCACTTGTTCCCAGCTGCACGAAAATAACTGGAGACAAAATCGTTATCACTCGGATGAGCCTTATCAGCTCCTCCGATGTCTGCGGCTGCCCCCGCCCTGCGAGCGCTCCCGACCCCACCGAGGGTGTGTTCAATGCCGGGCCGGGATGCTCCAGGTGACCCGAGTCGAGCATCCCGAGCAGCCGCAGGTTTCCCGAGGATCCTCCCGCGGCTCTCGCCTCCTTCAGCTGCAATTGCAACGGCGGAGGAACGGCTGGAGGACACGGAGGTGGCTCTGTAACCCAGGCTGAGGCTGAGATTGCCGGGGATGCGCGGGGGAAGCGATGTCCGATGTTTTGGCTCCAAAGCAGGTCACCTGGCGGAGCGTGGCTGCAGGTTTTATCCTCACTGCTCCCGTTCAGCCTGGCGGTGGCAGCAGCAGCGCTCGCATGGAGCCGGGCACTCTGCTCCCACCTGCCCGTGTCACGCTCCTTTGGAAAGGTCCAAGGTGACCCGCTGGGCTCCAGCGCTGCGGGGAGGCCGAGAGCACCGCGCTGAGGTTTGGGGTTCGGCAGCTAAAGCCATTCCCTCGGAATGGAGAGGTTGTTGGGATGGGGAGAAGGATTGGGGGCTCTCTGAAGTTCCCACCGCTCTCCTGAGGAGCGTGGCCAGCCCAGAGCATGGCTGGACACGTGTCCAGGAGGAGCTGGAGATGACCCTGACCAGGGTCAGCACAGGGTGTGTGAGTGCCATGGGCTGCTCCACAGGCAGGGAGGGTCAGGGTTGGGAGGGGAATGCAGGGCTGTGTCTGACCCAAATGTGAGTCCCCCGCAGTGATAAATGCACTGAGGGGTCCATCCCCTCCGTGAACAGCTCCAGCTCTCCCTGTGGATGCACTGGGATGTGGGATAACCCTCAGCATGGAATGGCTGCCGTTCCTGGCCAGCGGTGCTGTGCTGCTCTGTGCTCTCTGCCATCAGCTGGTGGATGGAGTGGATTCAACACTCGCCTCCTTCTCTCTGGCTGTGCCTTTCACAAGCCAGGAGGGCAGGGGCCACCCCCCACCCTCCACAAGTGCTGGAGAGACAGAACCAACAGATGCTAAAATTAGGCACAGCTGTTTGCAGCGTGTTGTCCTCCCCATCACAGTCTGACACTGTCTGTGCTTATTCCTCCTCTTGTCCAGACTCTGAAAAGGTTTAAGATATCAAAGCTTGGAGTGGCTGTAAATTAACTCCTTCTGTCTGAGCTGAAGCTTCACTTGCTGATGGAAGATTTCTTGTGATTGCTTTTATTTGCCCTGATAATGATGGGAATTGCCAGGTAACGAGACGGGGGTGTTCGCTCTGTGCCTGGAGACAGCGCTGCTGGTTTGTCCTGCCCAGGAGCCTCCCCACTCAGAAAATACCTGCAGCCCTGCCATCCCTCAGCCTGCCTGTGCCTGAATCTGCTCTGAGCACAGCTTGGACAACTTCTGCAGCCCAGCTCAGTCTCTGCGTGCCTAGAGTTGTCCCAGTCCAGCCCAACATCCTGGTCGTGGTGATTCCAGCCCCAATTCTGACCATGGTGATTCCAGCCCCTGATGATTCCAGCCCCAATTCTGACCATGGTGATTCCAGCCCCTGATGATTCCAGCCCCAATTCTGACCATGGTGATTCCAGCCCCTGATGATTCCAGCCCCAATTCTGACCATGGTGATTCCAGCCCCTGATAATTCCAGCCCCATATCCTGACCATGGTGATTCCAGCCCCTGATGATTCCAACCCCACATCCTGGCCATGGCGATCTGCTCTTGCTTTGGTGAGGGGGAAGATTTTCTGGGTGTTTTTGCCACGTGCAGGCTCTGTGTTCACAGTTTGGGTGTTGGGTCAGTGTCACCCCTCGTGGCTGCTCTTCCCTTCCCTGCTGGCCCCGTTTGGCCTGTAGGGATCTCTCTGAGGGGTGATGGCCTCTCTGTCACCTGCCACCCTTGGGAAACCTCCGTTCCCCTGCACTGGGGTGGCGGAGCAGGGGCTCAGCAGCACCGAGGGGGAGCTGAAACGCTCTGGAAAGGGCAGCAGTAGGGATTTCATGGCAGAGCAGAACCAGAATCGCCTCTCACTGTCAGGCCCGGGGCAGTGTAAATGTCCCTGCTGACAGATCTGCACCGATGGCAGAGCTCAACTCTGGGGCTGGCGGTGTCGGGGTCTGCATGGGCTGTGAGTCTGAGAGCTCTGCTCTGTCTCTGTCTCTCCCCCACGGCAGCAGCGCCTGTGCTGAAGGCTCCTCTTGCTTCAGTCATGCTTTAAATGTTAATATTGGTTTAAGATAGATACTCGTGATAAACTGGGGAGCACGGAGCCCTTTGGAATCTTCAAAGCTCTCTCCCATCAAATGGTCAGGCAGCAGCCAGAGCGTTCCAGGGGGTTCAGATTGCCATGATCCTGAGGATTGAACTGCTCCTGAGGATGCTGTGCTCTGAAGGAGCTGCCACATCTCACCCTCCTCCCCGTCTGCAACAAGGCAGTGCCTGCTACACTAGGACAGCTTCCTGTGCACTCCCTGTGTGAGGAAAATTATTCCACAAACACCAGAGATTTATGTCCAAAAAGGAGAGAGAGGAATCCCATAACATTTTTCATTAATAAAGGGAGAGGTCATGGGCATTTTCCATGGGGTCTCTCAAACTGATAGAGGACACAGCTTCATTTTATTTTAATTTCCCGGCTGCAGTTCCCTCTCTCTTTCCCCATTGGCTGAGGTACTTGAGAGGTACAGGCTCCCCTTCTAATGTACATTCCCCTTTCTTCTTTATTTTTATATCTCTGTTCTTGTAGTTCATTAACACGGCCTTGGGTCAGTCAATCAGTGGAATTCTGATGGAAATCCCATTGTTTCTTCCATCTCTCAATATCAGTCTTATCTTACCAGCAAGTAAGTCTTATCTTACCAGAAAGACACTCCTTTCTCATTCCTTTCACCTGTGTTCTCCCTCCAAATGCCTTTTTTTACTCTGTGACAGAAGCGGACCAGGAAGGGAAGTGCTAACCAGGGAAGGCTGTTTTTCCTGGGGGAAGGTGGGGAAGAGCAGGAGGAAGAGTGAAACATCTCTGAAACACCTCAAGGAAAAGGACCACGAGCACTGCCGAGGGGTTGATGTCCCTTGACGATGTCTTTGCAGGGGTGGTTGTAGCAAACCTTTCATCCGGCAGAGTGAATTTTTCCTGCATCAGGGAGGTTTCTCCCCGTGGTTTGGCTTTCTCCCAAGCACAGACAGAAATCTGTGTAGTGCTCTTAACCCCTGCAAGTTTCTGCTGACTCGAGCAGATTGGAGTTGTTTTCCTAGTGGGAGCATCTTGTTCAAAATCAGGAAGAAAAGTTGAACTTCTGAAACTTGTAGAGCAGGAAACATCCTGGAGTTAGGGATTGGAGATTTAGAGGTAGACTTGGCAAAATACCATGTTTTGATATCTGAAATTTTGTCACAGATTTTAGGAAGAAGGGTTTTTTGAACAAAGGATGGTGAATAATCCCGTGGTGGATATATGAAGGGAAGCTGTTGTAAAAAACATGTGACTGCTGATTGCTGGTTCTTCTCTGGGGCTTAGAAATTGTTTTCAGGTCTCTTCTTGCCTTTGGCCTGGCCAGTGAGGCACCGTGGTGTCTCTCTGAACGTGCCAATTTGTCACAGTATATTGAATTCTAAACCAGTGTTAATCTGATCTGTGTGTCTGTAAAGCATCTTGTGTTGGGTTTGATAAAATTAGGTTTTATTGTCTAACACAGTTTATTCCTCTTGGTCTGGTTGCGTGCTTTTATTGCCTGTTCTGCTGTCACCACGAGGCCATCGTGTGCCAGCTTCTGCCTCACTTGCTCGCCTCTGAAAGCACCTTAAAATCAGTTCCAATTATTGGAGGTATGGGAAGACTCTGAGGGTGCCAGTGAGATCAGTCTGGCACTGGTGCATTGAGCAGGTAAAGAAAGGACCTAAGAGGCAATTGAAGAGATTGATGGGCAGTAATGGGCATAATTGTAATTTTTGTCCTGTGTTTTTAATAAAGTGATTGACGACAGGCACAGCTGGAGCCCCCGTGCGGAGACCAAGAGATGCAGTTAAATTACAGAGGCTTCTTAACTTAATGAGGCCAGGTAATAAAAACGAGGCATAATGAGCAAGGTATAATAGCACTGCTATGCTGGGAGCGTTCTCGCCAAGGGCTGAGCGGGCAGCGCTGCAAGGGCTTGGGGTGATCTCCCTGCAGGGAGGAGAGGTGAGGGCTGAGAGACTTGGGGAGGATATGGGTTGATCTCACTGAGAAAAAAGTGGGGGGGATGAGCAAAGAGAGATTTGGGAAGGATTTTGGGTGATACCAGAGGAGGATGAGGAACGGGAGACTTGGGGAGGATATGGGGTGATCCCACTGAGAAAAAGGGCTTTCCTCACTGGGGGAGGATGAGCAGACAGAGATTTGGGAAGGATTTTGGGTGATTCCACCAGAGGAGGATGAGGAACGGGAGACTTGGGAAGGATATTGGGGGATCTCAGTGGGAGGAAAGGCTATCCTCCCTGGGGGAAGGTGAGGGGTGAGACTGGGGAAGGATATTGGGGCATCTCAGTGGGGGAGGATGTGGAGCAGGAGATTTGGGAAGGATTTTGGCTGATCCCACTGGGAGAAAAGGTTTTCCTCACTCGAGGGAGGATGAGGAGTAGGAGACTTGGGAAGGATTTGGGTAATTCCATTGGAAGGAAAGGTTTTCCTCACTGAGGAGAGGATGAGGAGAGGGAAATTTGGGAGGATATTGGGGATTCACCTGGGGAGGATGAGGAGTGGGAGACTTGGGAAGGATTTGGGGGGATCCCACTGGGAGGAAAGTCTTTCCTTGGGGTGATCCCACTGGGGGAAGGTGAGGAGAGAGAGGTTTGGGAAAGGTTTTGTGTGACCAAGGGATGTGTTTACTCAGGACTGAATGACCAGGGGGAGCATGAGACACAATCCCCCTGTGTTTTAGGTTGTATTTATAAGGTTTGGGGCAACTCTGCTGCAGGTTTTATTCACTTCATGTAACCCTGGGGGAGCCCACATGACCTTTGTTGCCACACAGATGATGTTGGATCAGACTTTGTGACACAAAAGAAAAGCAATGGGAATTGACCAGCCTGGAGGGAGGATGGGCAGGGGATTGGTGTCTGGGCTCAGGGAGGGTGGCCACGGCTGCAGCAGGCTCGTGTCACACCTTGATTTGGAGCCCTGGCAGGGAGGCTGCAGCAGCTGGATTGGGACCTTTGTGGGGGTGGAGGTGGGAAGAGGATTAGTGCCTGCAGAGCGGTTGGGTGTCTGCCACCGCTAAATGTGGTTAAACTTGAGCGACTCCTAATCTAATAATGAAAGGAAGAGAAATAAGTGTTCTCAGTGATGCATGCCCCTCACGGTAAGTACTAATTGAAAACAGATATTTACTTTAAAATGAAAATGTAATACGATAATGGTGGGTTGAGAATTTCGCGCACGTAGGAGGGAGAGATGAACGCACGCCGCCTCCCATCTGCTGCGCCCGACCTCGCTGCGTCCCTGGAGCAGGATCTCCCACGCCATGGGGCTGCTGGGCCCCAGAGCCTGGACAAAGGGCCTGGGGCTGTGCTGGGGCAGAGCTCAGCCTTACTCAGCTCAAATCAGGTGCATTGGGGGTGTCTTGATCTGCCCTGGTCTGCAGGGGACCTTCCAAGCTGGGCTTCTCTTTCCTCCCACACCTTGCAGAGCTTTCCCAGCCTGATCTCCATGGGAAGGAGAGCTGGGGTAGGCTGGGGAGATCTCCTCCTGGGTCACTGAGATGGGACAGTGGTGGTGACCCTCTTCCTGGTGATCTTTGCCACTTGACACCCCCTTTCTGCCCTGAGCTGGCTGTCCTGCCCCATCTCTCTGGCTTGGCAGGTGGACCTGGCCAATGCTGCCTTTTGGGGCTGCTGAAGGAGCACTGGGGCCACCTTTGCTCCCTCAGGCTGATCCTAATGTGTGCTGATCCCTTGAGGAGACCCTCAGCTATCAGTGCTGAGAGTCCAGCACCCCTTGGTGTCTGTCTGTCCACGCTCCCCTCCCGTTCCCTGAGCCTGTTCCAAGCCAGCCGTGGCCCCAGAGCCAGAGCCAGGATGCTTTTCCAAGCGTTTTCATCAAAGATCAGTGCAGCGTGACTGGTGGCCATTAAAGGATCCTCCCCAACAAGAGCCCCCCCTGTGCTGGAATCTTCTGAGGGAAGTAGCCTGGCCCTAATCCCTTTGTGCAGAGTTCCCGCTTGTTTCTTCCTATGGGTGCATTTGTATAATTTGCATTTTGCACTCTGATCGTATGCATAGAATTCAAATTGAAACGGGGGACTGAATACATTTGCATGCTAATGAGGCGGTGGCTTTATTTATTTATTTGGAGCCCTCTGGAGCAGGCTGCGTGTGCTGAGGAGCAGTTCATGGTGACAGAGCTCTGTGGCCGCACGAGGACCCTCAGTTTTTGTCCCGAGACCCCCATGCCCCCTGTCTTCCAGGCAAGTGGGGCCAGTGGACTCTTCTTGAGCAGCCCTTGGCTCAACCTGTGTGGAGATCAACAGTTTCATCCCCCTTCACTGCTCAGAGGTGCCTCTTTAGGCCATTCTGGTGTTAACTGGGTGTGGGTGGGAGCATTTCTGTGTTAGAGTTGGGTGCAGCCAGCACGAGCTCCTTGGTGGCGACTGCAGAGCTCTGCGGGCACAACAACCACAGCGTGTCCCCTTCTCTCTCTGCCTTTGGGGTGCTGCTCGGGGTGCTGGCCACAGCCCCCTGCATTCCTTATCCCTTCTCTCCATCATGGAGAGATTTTTCCTTATTTCTGGTGTCTTTGGGATGGAGCTGGGCTGCGCTGCCCATCGACCCTGAGCTGCTGAGCCCTGCTCCCCCCACCCTGCTCCTCCTACAGGAGCCTCTCAGCCTCTTCCAGAGCCATGGCCAAGAAAGTTTCGAAATGCTGAGAAGGAAAAGCCTTCCAGTTCCCAAAACTCCACACCTTTACTGGGGAGGAGAAGGACTCTGAATCCCAGGGGCTTCAGGGAATTGCAGCACCGAGTCCCTTGATGCTGCCCCTCGGTGCCCCAGACACACACCCGGAGCACAGCTCCGTGCTCAGCCTTTCCATGGCAGCTCTGCTCCCGAATGGCTCCTGCTGCAGCTGAGCTCCTCGCTGGCACAGGCAACACCGGCCAAGCCAGGGCTCCTGAAATGGCAGCAGGAATTGGGTCACATTGCGCTGCCCCAGGAGAGGGAGTTTCTCTCAGAGCAGTCTGGCTTACAGTTATTATTTTACAGAGGATGTTAGAGGTTGATAAGGGAGCTGTTCTAACTGCCAGTGGGGCTTATTTTGGGGTTTATTGTGTGCTCCAGTTTGTATTTTAATATAGTCAAAGGTGACTTACAACTTTAATATTAATTTTAAAACTGATTGCTCGAGTTGTTTTTTTTATCTGTGCTAAACCAGATTAATCTCAGCCATCCTTGATCCTGTCGGTAGCTTTCCTCTCCCCGGCTGGAGCCACACGTGGTCTGTGTTGCACCAACAAAAGCCGAGGAGGAAGATGTTTTTGTGGCGATAAATAATCGTCACGGGGCTGCTTTTCTTCCAGAGAAATCTCAGCTCTACGAGCTCGACAATGGCATCAGTGGGAGCTCTTGCTTTTGTCCAAGGCTCTCCGCCTGCGCGTGCCGAGCGGGGCTTTGCTCAACAACACCTGGCTTTGTGCTTCCCATAGAAACCTCCTCCTTGCTGTTGTGTCTCTCCCTGGTTTCCTGAGCTCTCTAGAATCCATCTCCTCCTGCACTGCTTTGTGCCACCGGCAATTCAATTCTTCGCGTGTTTTCACACGGAATGTTCCGTGCCCGAGGTGACAATATTGGGTGGGTTGGGAGGGCAGCCTTGGGGCAGGGGGTGTGTGGAGCTGGAGTTGGAGCCTTGTCCTGCTTCTGGCTCCTTGGGCAAGGCTGGAGGGCCAAGAGCAGTCGGAGTTTGTTGATGTTCTGCCTCTGGATGCCGAATTCGGGGTGTTTTGGGTGTTTGCCTGACACTCTGAGTGGATACTTGGGTACCCAAGACTGAGTTGCTCTTGGCACAATTCAGCTTTAAACTGGGCTGCCCAAAGCAGAAGCTGCTCCCTCTTTTCTGGGAGGTTTCCAGAACGGTTTGATTTGGAAGGGACATTAGAGCCCATCCATTCCCACCCCTGCCATGGGCAGGGACACCTTTCCCCATCCCAGGTGGCTCCAAGCCCTGTCCAACCTGGCAGGGCTTCCAGGAACAGGCCATCCCAAATCATTTTGTTTAAACAAATCCCCTTGAATTGATTGTTGGACTTGCTGACCTCAAAGGCCTTTCCAACCTTAAATGATTCCATGATTCTGTGACATCTCCAGGACACTCAGTGACCAGCAGTGCTGCTGTAGATGCCCTGGATGTTGAGCTGTTGGTGCTGCCAATCTTGGAGCACTGGTTGATCTTTGTGGCTGGAAGAAAAGGATCAGAGTCATGGCCCTGGACACCTGTGGTCATAAACCTTCATGTCCTGAGCACCAGTCAGGCCAGTGAAACCAGTGGCACCAGTGAAATCACCCTGAATATTGAGTTTACAGTCCTCCCTGTACCTCAGGGAATGATTGCTGGAATCAAATGCTCTGCCACCAGCCTGTAGTTTTCTTTCCTGCTTTGTGTGTGGGAAAGCACTCCACTGATGGTCCACGTTCTCCAAAACACCTCCCAAATGCTGCCTGTAGCTGTTCTCCTGCCAGCCTCACAAAGAACTGCTTTTCAGAGCTTGTCATTCCACACACAGTGCTGTAAATAAACATGCTGGATTGGTGGGCTGGAATTTGAATGAGCCCTGTGGATCCCACAGTGGCACGTGGGGGGAACCGAGGCACGGGAGGCGCGTGTGACATCCACGAGAGTCGGTATCACAACCTGGCAGGGAAAAAGGGAGGATTTGTTTGGGAGAGCTGCCCCTGGTCTGTCTGTTCTCCACAGGTGTTTCAGCCCGAGGTGGGGAACCACCACCAGGTGTTGTGTTGGCTCAGGAGCCAAACGAGATAAGACAGTGATAAGACTGAGGAGCCACTACAGGCAAGACTTGACTCCGTGCGAGTGACTGCCGAGCAGCAGCCACACAAATCCCATTTGTTTTACATTTCAGAGCTTAATGAGACAGAAATCGCATGGCAATTGTCACATGTGAAGGCAGAGATTGCTGGTTTGCATTTAACTAAAGCAAGCACCGTATGCGGCACCGGCGGCTCCCACGGAGCCGGGATCCTCGCTCCTGCTTCCGTGGGGAATGTTCCTGCAAAAAAAAAAAAAAATAAATTGGAGCTCAGCACCAATCCTGGAAATAACGCCCCCTGATAGCCACACCATGTTGTCCTGGAGATCCCCTGCCTACTCCAAAATACTCAAACATTGCGTTCTTTGTGTAGAGAATGGTTTGGGCTGGGAGGGTAATCAAGTCCAGGAACCGAATTTTCCCTAATTTCACCAGAATGTGGGTATTGAAAACCCTCATTTGGAGGATCAGTAGGAAGTTTAGTACAACTGAGGACAGGTGCTGCAACCCCCGGGATCAATCCAGGCTGGGGATGAAGGGATGGAGAGCAGCTCTGGGGAGAAGCCCTTGGGGTGTTGTGGGTGAGAGCTGGACATGCCCTGGCCCAGAGCCCCCCTGTGCTGGGCTGAGCCCCCAGTGTGGGCAGCAGGGGAGGGGGGGATTCTGCCCCACTCAGGGGAGACTCCACCTGCAGAGCTGCCCCAGCCCGGGGTCCCAGCCCAGGAAGGACCTGGAGCTGCTGGAGAGAGTCCAGAGGAGGCTCCAGGGTGATCAGAGGGATGGAGGAGCTCTGCCATGAGGAAAGGCTGGGAGAATTAGGATTGTTTAGCCTGGAGATGAGAATCTTTGGTGTGACCCTGTTGTGGCCTTCCAGAACTTGAAAGAAACAAAAAGAAAGCTAGAGAGAGACTGTTTCTAAGGGTTTGAAGTGACAGGACAGGTGGAAATGGCCTTAAGCTGAAGGAATAGATTGAGATATTGAGAAGGAATTGTTCCCTGTGAGTGTGGGCAGGCCCTGGCACAGGGTGCCCAGAGAAGCTGTGGCTGCCCCTGGATCCCTGGAGTGTCCAAGGCCAGGCTGGACACTGGGGCTGGGGGCACTCTGGGACAGTGAAAGGTGTCCCTGTCCGTGGCAGGGGTGGAACTGGGTGAGCTTTAAGGCCCCTC
The DNA here is from genome assembly GCA_009741485.1 of Malurus cyaneus samueli. NCBI lineage: Eukaryota > Metazoa > Chordata > Aves > Passeriformes > Maluridae > Malurus > Malurus cyaneus. The sequence goes on from CM019214.1 coordinate 120,483,674, forward strand.
CCAACCCAGACCATCCCAGAATTCTTCATCCCTTGCTCTCCAAGGGGTGGAATCCCTCCTGGGAATCATCTCCAAGCTGTGTAAACCATTGATTCCCCTGGATTCTCAGTCCAGACCTGTAGCTCTCTCAGATGAGTTGAACAATAGAAGGATATTAGTGCCAAAAATGCATTAACTTGGGTAACTTCCTTCATCTCTGCTAATTTGTGCCTTCGCTTTCCAGATAATGTTCATAAATTGCTAAAGCAGTATTTTAATATTAACATAAGCTGCGGTCTCTGTGACAACTGTTACAGAATGGGCTATTTGGAGCTCTGAAATTGATTTTTTTTTTTTTGCCCTTGTCTGTCTGAACAGAAAAACTGAAGAGGAAATGCTATATTGGCTTAACTAAAAAGAAGACCAAAAATATTTGTTTCAGGTCAAATAAAACATTTCATTTGATATGTTATGTTCTTTGTTCCGACTTTAAAAACCTTTTCTTGAAGTAAATTAACTTCAGAGATGTCTTGGGGGGAGAAGAAAAGTCTAAATGTTTCATGTAGAGGAGAAAATGTCTGCATAAACCACCTTCACTTCTGACACCCACTCCTCCCCTTTTGGGCCGAATGGGTTTGATCAGAGTTCATGAATAGCTTTGCTTGACCCACATCCGTGTTGGAATTATTCTGCCGAAGATGCAGGGGGAAGAGTTAATGAGTCATTTTTTAATGGGTATCTCGGTAGGTGAGAGAAGGACTGAAATTATCCATTTGAAGGGATAATAGGGCCCTGGTTCGATGACTAAATCCTGCTCTTAATCATCCTGGGGGCGGTGCAGAGGGGAAATTGGGGTTTGGATCATCCTCATTAGATACGTCGGGGGTGAGCAGTGTTTTGCAGCTGGCCAAGAGCTTTGGGAGGGTTAGGCTGGATTTTGGGAAAAGGTTCTTCCTCCAGAGGGTGGTGGGGCAGGGAAAGGGCACGGCCCTGAGGCTGATGGAGCTCCAGCAGGCACAGGGTGGGATTGTTGGGTGTCTGTGCAGGGCCAGGGTTGGACTGGATGATCCTGGTGGTCTCTTCCAAGAGATGGAACCAAACCCCACTGACAATCCTTGGTGCTAATCCCGAAACTCGTGTGGTCCTTCCTCACCCAGAGGGGCTCCAGGAGGGTGTGATTGGTAACAGGCCAGGTTCCCAAACCCCTGCTGACCACTCTGTCTCACCATGGCTTCCTTCAAAGTGCTGTTTGCTTCCTGGTGACTCCTCACCAGGGTAACCAAGACCTTCCCAGCACGATGGGAAACTCCCCAACATCCCAACTCCTTTGTTGTAAAACACTTGGAGAAAATCCTGCTGGGATCTGTTGCCTGTTGCTGCTGTGTCTTAAGTGTGAAGCGAGCAGGGGCTTGGCTGGAAAATAATTCGGGCAGAACCTTTGTAGTGGTCCAGGTGTTCTGCTCAACCAGTGCTGTTTTTCTGGATGCAGCTCCTCCAAGTTTGCACGCGGAGCGCCGGCGAGGCTGCGATCGCTTTGAGCGCAGTAATTGAGCAATCGCATTGTTCTGGACATAGCAACTAATGATTTTTTTTCTGTATGATAATGCATCTTCATTACTCTGGGGAAATCATTTGCTCCTGTGAAGACAGGCCTCTCATTCCTGGGTTAAGGGGGGAGAGACTAATGGCTTAATTAAAAGGTTGGAGAGAAAAATCTGTCTTAACCCTTTTTGTGTGTGTTTGAGGCACGCTGCTGAGATGCACAGGAAGGCGGGCACAGCCTTCACCTCAGGGAGGGCTTGGGACCAGGGCATCAAATCAGGGCCATGAATTCCAGGTGTTCCATCCATCACCTGTGTCTCCCACTAGCCACCTGCCCCCTGGGACGGGCCAGCGAGAGCCTGAGCCGTGTTCCGTCTGTGGCCGGTGCTGAGATTTATTCCGTGCGAAAGGCGAGCGTTATTTAAATCTGCACATTTTGCAGGATGTGAGAGCAGCTCCACGAAATCTACAGCCCTGGTGCCCACTGGGAATGCTCCATTAGCATCTTTCATTCGTGGACTTGGATGCTTTGCAGCTCCTTTTAGCGGTGATAATCCAGCAAAGGCCCCGTGTTGTTCACACTGCAATATTTATGGAGCCAGCCTTCCTTTGAATTTCCATGCTGGCTTTGGCCAAAGGCAGAGACAGAACACAGACAGTGGCTTTAGTAGCACAGTAGCCCAGGCTTTTCCCTCACTGGGATGTGGGGCTTTCCAGAGGCCTGTTTAGAGCTGATTTGGTGTCCTTTTGGGAAGGAATTGGAAGGGTTGAGTGTGTCTGACAGTGATTGTGCTCTCCTAGCCTGTATGCCAAGGGGAAAGTGGTGCAAAGCCCTGTCCTGGAGACAGGTGAATGACTTTAAGCAGAGGCAACAGGACCAGTGGGTGAACTGATGGGGAATTTTAGGGTGAAGGGAACCTGATTCCTTTCCTCCAAGCCTTTGAACAGAGGAGTGGCAGTGCAAGACATCCCTTTTGTGTATCCCAGATTCATCAAGGATGGAAGAGACCTTCACAATCACCTAACTCAACCACCACCACAACAGCACCACAATCACTCCTAACCCACATCCCCAGGTGCCACATCCAGAACATTTCCAGAGAGGGCAACTTTACCTCCCTGGGCAGCTTCTTCCAACACCTAACGAGAAAAGCCATCCTGAAAATGAGCAGTGCTCTACCTGTGGCTGTTTTGGGTGAGCCCCTCTCAGGTGGCTCACGCCTCTGAGAGGTTTCCTGTTGGGATGGGGATGTCAATAGTTTCTTTATCTGTGAGGTCGAATGGAGCCTGTGGTCAGGTCCCATGGAGCTGGATTTCATGTGTGTGTTCCCATGGCTGCTGCATGTGGCCCCTTTTCCTTTTCCTTTTCCTTTTCCTTTTCCTTTTCCTTTTCCTTTCCCTTTCCCTTTCCCTTTCCCTTTTCCCTTTACATTTTCCCTTTGCATTTTCCTTTCCTTTTCCCTTTTCCCTTCCCTTTCCCNNNTTTTAAAAAAAAATGTGTATAGGTGAAGTAGGGGATTTATTGAGATACAATCTGACAAGTTAGGGAAGTCATTCTGCTGGTGTAATGGAGACAACAAATGTATAAATGTCCGATATAGATGTGAGTGTATTTTTTTTCAGTTGTGCATGCCCACTGCAGATCCTTTTTCTTTGGAGTACATACAAAAAAAACCTGTTCAGACCTGAACAATAGAAATTTGTGGTCTGTATCATGATGTTTAAGTATGGTAGTTCCCAATGTTTTCCTCTATAAAGCTGCCATTCTTCACAGGATACACAATAAACAGAACTACTGCCTTCAGAGAGGACAATTTGTGATGGTCACATATTATTGTGGGGAAATCATAATTTCTGACTACCACTTTAGCAGGAGGTTGTAAAATTTCTCTTTGGAGAAAAATGTAATCGAGAACAGCATGCCCTGGGCTGTTTGGGATGCAGCATAAAAAGCCATGCTCCTCCTGTATATATTCCTGTGTTTCTTAATTCTTGACCTCAGCAAGTTTACTGCCAGAATCATTAATATGCCCTGTTTTTTTCATAAGTTTTCCTATTTCTTTAGCATTCATTGTTAAATTTTGTTACAAGTATTGAAGCTATGCCTGATTACTATTGAAAGCAGAAAGAATAATTGTTTTGAAATATTTTTTTTGGTTGATTCAGAAAAGAAGGAAATTGATTTTTTGAACCTCTAACTCGCTCAAAAACTCTCATTCATTTGTCCCAAATTTCATTTTCTTCCAGCTACAAGGACAACTCCCTTTCCCTTTCCCTTTCCCTTTCCCTTTCCCTTTCCCTTTCCCTTTCCCTTTCCCTTTCCCTTCCCTTTTCCCTTTTCCCTTCCCTTTTCCTTTCCCTTTCCCTTTCCCTTTCCCTTTCTCTTTCCCTTTCCCCTTCCCTGCTCTGCCTGCAGTACCTCCCTCTCTCCCAAGCTGGAGCCCCCCTTCCCATGCCAGGGAGGGATCAGGGGGAGCCCCTTGGTGCTCCTGGGTGGGTTTTTTGGTTCATTTGGGTGCCCGATTTGGCACGGAAGGCGCAGCGCCCCCGGCACGCACGCGCCTCTCTCCACAGCGCCGATCCCCCAGCTCCTCTCTCTTCATTTGACACAATTAAATATTAAAGCCAGTAAACACTTTAGTTCGTCTGCACAGCACTGTCTGCCCAATTATCCTCCTGCAGGGCTGTCAGACTCTGCCAGTTGCTTCCCTGGGTGCTGGCAGCCTTTAGCCTCCACGGCAGCATCGCTCCAAGAAAAACCCTGCTCTCCAAACCTGCCTTCCCAGCTCTCTCGGCAGCTCCTCCTGCCTTGGGCTTACCTCAGATATCCCAAGGCAGAATTGGCCTGCCTGAGTCTTTTCAAAGGGCCAGAAGGAGCTGTTTGTTCTTCTGAAGCTGTTGTGCAGGTATTGACAGGGGAATAAAGAGGGAGTTTAGGCACTGGCTGCTTAGAAACCTGCGAACTGAGGTCAGAGCTGTTGTTGTCTGTGAAGTGCAGAACAGGTTCCTCGTCCCCTGGAGCTGCAGGATGGTGCTGCTGCAGTTTGTGTGGGTCTGCAGCACCCCAGAAATCCCTGCTCCTTCCCTGAAGTGCTGTGGCTGAAGGTGGAATTCTGGTGCTTCCAAAATTTTGCAGTTAAAGCTTTATCTTCTCCCCTTTAGAGCTGTGCTGTGGAGTCTCTCCTCAGCCCCTGCCCCAACACTGAGGATGCACTTCTGGCAACTCAAACCCCTTTTTGTATTTTTGATGAGGTTTTGCTGACAAGTGAAGGGAAATTGCTGCAGCTCTCCCAGCCTCAGTAAAGCAGAGCTGGTTTGGGGGATTTTTGCTGCTGTTGTGTTCTTGCCTTTCAGGGCCTTGACATTCAGTGGAGTCCATTTCCAAGAGGGATGGGACAGCAGGATTTTACTGTGGTTTCAAAAGACGTTTTAAGTGCTTGAACTGCTGCCATCACTGAGTTACACGCCTGGATCTGGCCTTGACTGCACAGGTTGAATTTCTTGCTCTGATTTTCAAGGCAGTCGGCATTAGCAGCTCGTCCTCTGCCAGACAGATCGCTGGGAGCAGCTAATGGGGTTTCTCTTTTCATTCTCTCAGCACTGATGTGCATTCCCAGACCTTGGCACCTGAGCTGGTCACCGGGAATACCAACAGATACCTGGAGGAGTCTCTGACCCGCTCCCGGGCTGAGATAATCAGCACACGCAGAGTTTTGCCCCTGCACAAAATTCAGATTGGGATTTTTCCCGCTCTCCATTAAAAGTTATCACCCACTGGGATTGCTATTGACCAGGCTCGTGTGCCAGTCTGTATTTCCTGCCTGGATCAATAATCTCGGTATTGATTTCAGAGTGAGTTGGTATCTTGGAAGTGCAGCGGTGCTGGCTCCAGGCAGCTCGGACTCTGCTGCTCTGGGACATCCCCCGTGCAGCTTTCCAGGTTTTATCTGTGGGGCTGTCACTTCCTCAGGCAGCAGCAGGATTTGGTGTCTGTGCCTCCAGCCCCACCTGTCCCTCCAGAGATGGGGTTTCAGTGGAAGGGAATGGATGGGATTTGCTGTCTCAGAGGTGAAGGGCTCCTGTCCCGTGGTGAGATCCCAGCTCTGCACAGCCCCAGCTCCCAGGGCTGTGGGGGTCCCTCTCCATCCTTCAGGGTGGACCTCATCCCTCTGCTGCCAGAGGGTGCTGGGTGAAACTGCAGGGATGGGAAGCAAAATTCCTTCAGGCCTCCATAAATCCCTCATGGCACATTACAGCTCCTCAAGGGGAGGATTTTGGGAACCTGAGACCTCAGTGCCGCCTTCTTCTGACCCTTTCTCTAACACCCCTCTGCCTGCAGCCATCCTTGGTTATTTCCTTTCCCCCCACAATGTCCTGCAGGGCAGAAGCTGCTCCTCTCCACGGAGCTGTTCTCAGCAGTCTCTGATTTTTGGAGCTGTTGAATTGCCCAGCATCCCCTTTGCACCCTTTTTCCCCCCAGCCCAGGGAGACCTCCTGGAACTGCAGTTAACAAAATACAAACCTCTCCAGGCTCCACGAACTCACCTCTGAGGTGGCTCCTGTCCTGAGTGAGGTGTTTGATGAGACTTTGCAATTCTGTACCACGCCAGATCCTGCAGGCTTGGCTGGCTGAGGAGCAGCTGAGGCACCAGGCAGGATCCCTCACCAAGTCTGTTGGGAGTAATGAACCACAGATGACTCTGTTTTCTGAATCGATGCGGAGCTGCTGTTTCTCGAAAGCTGCCAAGCACACAAGTGTGAGGTTAGCGATGGAAAAGCGCTTCCGTGGGGAGGCTGGCAAAGCTGTTGGTGCTGTCAAATGTCTCTGCTTTCCACCCAAGAGGCTCCTGTATTTCTGTCTTGGACAAAGTGTCTGCTCCTGTTCTCTCCCAGATCCTGGGAGGTTCAGTGCAGTTCATGCTCGCAGAGCACTTGGGTAAAGCATTCTTGAAAAGTGCAAAATATTTATTAGTATTTGCATAGCAGCCCCTGACCTGCTGTGAAGAAGCAGCCCTTCAGCTCTTCTGAGTAAATACACCTTCATTAAATAAAACTCTTCCTGCACCGCGCCGCGCCGCTCTGTCTCACCTTCATCTGCTTCTTCATGTGTAAAAAGTCTTAGGAGTATTTGACTTTAATGAATTTTGAGCATGCAAAGCGCCTGCCTGGCCCGACAGCGCAGCGTTTGACCCTGGTGACAGGAATGAACAGCATCCAGGGGGCTGCTGAGCAATCATTTCCTGAAGGAGCACCCAGGCACCCAGTTTGGGTGTCACCGTAGGGCTGGAAATCTGCAGAAGGGCAGGTTTAGAGGGGTGAGGGGGTGGTTTCCAGCTTGGTTTGCTGGGAATGTGGATCAGGGCTGGGCAGGGCTCCTTGTGCTGCTCCTGGGGCATCACACCCCCCTTCCAGCCTCCTTCAGTGCTGCTGCTGCAAAGCTGCTGGCATTGCAAATGGGATACCAAGGCTTTCCAGGCTCTCGGTGGCCCATAAAATCTTCTTGAGCTTTACATGACGTTAAAGCTTGGAGAGGAACTATTTAAAGCAGAGTGTTTTCACAAGTGCTTGAGGTTGGCTTAATGCTGCTCTTGTTGCAGTTAAGCCCAGTTCAAACAAACTTTGTTCAGCTCAGAGCACACTCTGGAAATATTCCCCTCTCCCCCACCCCTCCAGAGGCAGGCAGGCAGATATTTGTATTAGAAGAGGCTCTGTGCAGCTCCAGCCATTTCCAGGGTGACTGGAAATGGGGAGGGCAGAAGGCACTGGCCATGATCCCCCTGCTTTCCAGCCTTGGCAGGAATGGGAAATCAGCTGCCAGGTAATACTGGGTGCTCAGGGGGTACTGCTGCTTTATAATTCATTGAGCAGCTTGCAGGTTCAGGTGGGAACCTTCTTTTTCTTCAGCACCTTTCTTAAAAAAAAAAAGTTGCACAGCTCGACAGATTTCCTTGATAAATTCCTGAAGTGAGTCCTCATCCTTCCCTCGTGTCAGCTGACAAATGACTGTTTTGTCTGGCATTCCTTATTGACTTATTTGTTTTTAATACAACGCAGCGAACACAGAACCTGGGCAACATGAGCCTTTCACTCATAGCTTTGGGGGCTCATTTTTCATTTGGGAAACGAGCTGCTTTTTTTTTTTTTTTGTGGTTCCTCATTTTCATTCAAGGCTTTCTTGCAGATTATAAAATACCATTTTCAGAAGAGCAGTCCACTTGTTTCCCTCACCAGTCCCCTCTTGGTCCCCACTGCACACTTTTGGACACTGACTGTGCACCTGTTGTCTTTGCTTCCCTCTCGTGCAATGTTTTATGTGAGAGCCAGGCTGGGAGTGTGCTCATAGCTGTTGTACTTGGAGAGCCTTGTGGAGCTTCCCCAAACCCCAGGAATATGTGAGGGATGGAGAATAAACACCAGATGCTGCAGTGCCACTGAATAAAGCTGAAAAAGCATAATCCACCCATATGTGCCAGTTTCATCCCATCTATGCTTTGTTCCCCAGGCAGCTTCTTGGTCTTAGAGAATCCTAAAATCCCAGACTGGTTTGGATTGGAAAGGACCTCAAAGCTCATCTCATCCCTGCCATGGGCAAGGGGCACCTTCCAGCAGCCCAGGTTGTTCCAAGCCCTGAGGGCTCTGCAGCAAGTTCCTGGTGCTGTGAAGGATTTTTGCTCCTGCTGCCTTTCCTCTTAATCTGCCAGAGATGGGATTTGCCAAAATTCTCGAGCTGAAGTTCAGCCAGCTCGCAGTGGGATTAGAGCTCCTGAGGAGATGAGGAGTTTCAAACATGGGTGTTCCTGTCACCTCCATCCTGGAGCTGCCGGGCTGCGGGGCTGCTGGGGGAGTTTGGGTCGGGGTCTGCTTTCTTTTCAGTCTCTGGTGTCCCAGTGTCTTTCACACTGAACCCTCTTTAAGACAAGACTTGTTTTCCTGCATGGAGCACCAGCCACAGCCGTCATCTGCCACATCTTCACCAGCTCATGGCAGGTGAAGGAGAGTTAAACACCAGGAGGATTATAAGCAGGCAAAACCTAATTACTTAGGGAGAGATCTACCAGGATTCTGACGAAGATCCTGTCTTATAAGGACTTTTGGGGCTTCTTAGCTGTCTGGAAGCTTTGGGATCTGCTAAGCTTGGGCTTTGGGAAAAGTAGCCTTAAGTCTGCAGCATTGTGGGGGAAAAGGTTGCTGGGCTGGAGGTGACACTGAGAACATTCTGGATTCAGGGATGAAGTTCAGCCTCCCCCATTTGGGGCAGTCTGAGTATCTGTGCTGCTGTCTTTGGGGAGTTCCTACACCTCTGAAATGCTGCCAGGGGTGTGTGTGACCCGCCCAACTCTCACCCAGTCTGGGCTGTGGGTGTGACCCATTGGAGTACTGAGCACCTCCTGGGCTGAGGAGGAGTCTGGCTGTGCCTTTGTGTGGGGCTGGTGGCCACGCAGGCTCTGGTGGCCACAATGCAGGGGTCCAGAGTAGAGGTGCAAAGCAGGGTCAGCCATTTCTGACAGAAACCCTCAAAAAGTGCCTTTTCCTCTGGGTAATCAATCGTGGGAGAGGTGAGGGAAGAATTGAATGATGTGAGGACCAACTTTCCCCAAGGTCACCCTCCTCAGGTGCCTCTTTTGAGCTTCCAGGACCTTCCCGCATGTTCTGCCTGGCTGTGGATCGTGTCAGGTTCCCCTCTCCCTCCCTCCCCGCTGTCCCAGCACCATATGTCATGGAAATGCTCAGACATGTGGAAAGGGCCTTGACAGAGATGCGAGGAGACAGGGGAGAGGCGGCCGAGCAGAGACTTTGTCAGATGGAATGATTCTGACATTAGCAATGGTAACCCGGGAAGAAAGATACAGCCAGGGGAGGGGGCAGAGGGCCGGGCACCTGGAGTGGCAGGACACGAGGAGAGGCAGGGAACACTGGAGCTGCAATTCCCAGCTGCAAATGGAGTGGAAAGCAGCGGTGGGGTTGGAGCACTCGAGTGTTGTGTTGGTTGCGGTGCAGGGCGGTCACTGACCCTGCCATGCCGTCAGTTCGGGTGTGTTTAGGTCTGAGACTGTCAGCGAGATTATTTCACAAACACCAGAGGTTTAAGTCCTAAAAGGAGACAGAGGAGTCCTGTGACTTTATTCATGAATAAGGGGAGAGGCCATGGGCATTTCCCATGGGGTCTCTCCAACTGATAGAGGACGCAGCCTCTTTTATCCCAATTTCCCGGCCGCAGTTCCCTCACCTTTTCCCCATTGGCTGAGGGACTTGAGAGGTACAGACTCTCCAAAATGCCTCCTGCAACCCTCCTTCTAATGTACATCCCCCCTTTTTCTTTCTCTGATGTATCTGTGCTTGTAGTTCATTAACACAGTCTGGAGTCAGCCAATCAATGGAATTCCCACGGAAATCCTTCCCATTGCTTCTTCTCTCTCTCAGCATCGGTCTTTTCTTACCAGCAGGCTCACAGTTTGTTTGTAAAGACACTCCCTTCTCATTCCTTTCAAGGCCAACAGCACTTTTTGTCCCCTTCCTCCACCCTTTTGCCGTGGCAGGAGCTTCTTCGGGAACTTTTTCTCCCTGAGTGTCCTCCCACAACCCTGTGAGAAAGGTGAGGGTGGAAAAAGAGCCCTGGTAGCATCTGTGGGGTGGAGAAAAGTGAGCCTGGTGTGTGCCTGTCTCTAAAAATCGGGAAGAAAATAAAAACCCTCTAACACTATATTTGAAGTGATAGAGAATCAGGCATTACTTTATTTTCTGGCCAGGATGTGCCAAGGAAAACATAGATGCCTTTACAGGATTTCCCCTCAAACTTTATACAGTCCAAACTCACAGAGATTTGTTGTTTCAAAGTCCATCAGTCCAGAGTTGAGCAACCCCCAGTATTCACTTTCCTACTGGATCCGAATTTCTTCGCCTCTGATGTTCATTGGATCTTCATTCCTTGATTTTCTTTATCAGCTTTTTTCCAGACTGGATGTCTCCAACTCTGCCAGAGGCATCTGGGGTAGGTGTTTGTAGATGGCCACTGATGTTCTGTTGATGTTCAATTTTTGGCCATTTATTTTTTCAGGAGATCTTTTGGGTTACTCCCAGTCCATTGATATGTCAAGCCCATCTTCACACAGTGACGCTGCATTTCCTAAAAAAAACTTAAAAAGAATTCCCTTCCCCAAAGCAAAGTCAAACTAAGCCTAACTAGAGAAATAAAATAAATTTTAAAAGCTATATTGTTTCCAACACACTCACTGCAGCAGGAGGGTGCAGGATTCACTCCACTTCCTGCTGTTTGCATGGAACCTCCCTAAAAACCCAAGACAGCGCAGTTTTGCTGGTTGTTTATCATGTTTTGAAGGTATTTTTCCCCGCAGAGAACACCTCTGAAATTGCTTTGTGATCCTGTAAAGAAAACAAATGAAAAGAAACCTTCCCCGCTCCCACTGATGGGAGGAATCCAAGCATCCGTGTAGGTGGCGAGCGTGGATGTACGGCCCTGGGTGTTTGATATTCAGGGCAGGAAGCTGGTGGGGAAAACCCAGCAAAGAATTTCAGTGCAAATATGCCGGTGGTTCAGCAAAATCAAACAAATGAAGCGCTTGGAGCCGGGAGGGGAGGAAAAAAGCAATTCCCAAACTCCGTGCAACCTGCGACAAAAACACAACTACTGTCATTTGAAGAGCCTGGGCTGGAGAGCGCTGGGAGGAATCCCATCTGGGATGGGAACGAAAAGAATCCCATCTGGGATGGGAACAAAAAAAATCCCATCTGGGCAGGGAACAAAGGAGCCCCCTCCAGGTAATGAGAGTCATTAGTGAGCCAGGGTGATGCCTAAAATCCAGTTTACCCAAAACAGAGGTTGCACAAAATTCAGGGAATCCAAAGCAGTTCTGTTATTGCAGGGCCTTCAGGGCCATTCAGGGCAGTCCCAGCCCAGCCAGGGGCTGCACCCACAATGGACAATGGCTCACGGCTTTTTCACCCTTTCTCACTTTTGTCCATTTGCACAAAATCGGGCCTGAATCCTCCAATTGCAGCTGCAGCCAATGCAGTCAAAAACTCCAACTTGGCTCCCCCAATTCTCTGTTGTTTCCATCTCTTGGGGCCTGGCCCAGGGAGGTGTCCTTGAGTTTGGGGCTGCAGAGGAATTGTTTTGTGTGAAAATGGGAGAGCAGGAGCTCAGCACTGTCTGTGGAGTCTGGAGTTAAACACTGAAGAATCCCAGACATGGAAATAGAGAGGCTGAAATCCGAAAGCATCAAGGGAACACAGCTCCATTGGAGGGAACACTCCTGCACGGCCCTCCTCGCCATCCCCATGCTGAGATCTTGGGAGAAGGCTATTTTTATTTATTTATGAACAGCTGGAGGCCAGGAGGCTCCAGCCAGGAAGGGTGAGCTCCAGCTGTGTCTCCATGCCCAGTGTGGAAGCTGCTCATCCCAGCCCTCACTGGGAAGCTTCCTTTTCAAATTACCCACTTGGAGAACACTCTGGTGTCCCCTCAGGTGGCTGAATTACAGCAGGACTGGAGATGGGGCACTCCCACTGCTTCCCAAATGGTGTAGCAGCCTCCTGCCTTTATCCTCCTGAGTTTTCAGTGTGTTCCTTGAGGGATGTGATGATCTGAGGGATGTAAGGACAGATGTTTGCTCCTGGGCAGGCGCTGCTTTCTGAGACACTGGGCAAAGATGGTTTGTACAGTTTCCTCTGGGGCCTGGACATAGAATCATGGAATATTCTGAGTGGGAAGGGATCCAAAAGGATCATTGAGTCCAGCCCCTGGCGCTGCACAGACACCCCAACAACCCCACCCTGTGCATCCCTGACAGCACTGTACAGACATTCCTGGAGCTCTGGCAGCCTCTGAGCTGTGTCCATTCCCTGGGGCACCTGTTCCAATTTAGGTTTACCAGAACTTCATACTCTCCCTGATTTCTGGCCTGGTGGCTGATTTCTGGGTGCATTTCTCCTCTCCCCAATTTCCTTCTCTGAGTCACTCCCCTGTTATTTCTCTCCAAGTGGCCTATCTACAACAAACTTTGTACTCTTAAGTGCCAAGGGAAGCGTTCTTGGGGGAGACAGAGCTCAATTTGTTTAACACTGCAATTCACTGTTAGAAATCTCTGTCTTTTGTCACAGGCAGAGTCACTGGATGCGTCAGCCTTTGATCTCAGCGGCTGATCTTCTGCGTGGAAGAAATTTCAGTAACACTTTAAATTATGTGTCTGAGATACCCATTACCAACGTGTTGCGCTCAGATTTAGGGAGACTGTTGAGCAGTAGATAAATAGTACATGAGGCGCCTTTTAAAATACTTTTATTACACCAGTATTTTTCTCCGTGAGACGCTCTTAAGAACTGGGAAACTGCATTTCCTCTCCTGCCATTTTAAAAAATGCTCCACAAGCCTGGGTTTATGGTACTCTGCCTAATTTGATAGATGTTGATAAATGGCATGTCTTATAACGAGTGGCTTTGGGGCTAAGTGTGCTTTCGTGGTTGGATTTGAGTTTGCTTCTTGCTCTGCAATTAATTCCTTAGGTGACCTTGAGCACATTGCTTCAAAGCTGTCTCATTTTACTGTCTTATCTCCAAATGAAGTCCCTCCGTTTGGAGAGGGAAGCCTAAATGAAATCTCTTCTGGCAGCTGGGAGCTCACCTGGCTGCGTGCAGCGGGTTGCAGCCCGGGGTTGCATTTCACCCTCCGGTGACACGTTGCGCTCTGTTGTGTTACACCACAGTTAAATCCAGCATTTTGCTCTCATCTGTCAGGCTTCTGCGCTAAGGAGATTCACCTTGTTGCTTTTACACAGCTTCAGGTCCCTCTGCTTCACTTAATGGGATTGTCTGTCCAGGAGACAGCTCGGGGAAAATTTAAAGATGTGCTTTCCGCCTCCTGTGCTCGTGCTGTTGCCTGCCTGGGAAAATCTGCCGGAGCAAATCTCACAGGGAGTGCTCAGGAGCACGCAACAAGCCTTTGAAATTTCCTCTGCCAGTGTCCACCCAAGTGCCAGCTGCATTTTAGGCTCAAGCTTGAGGCTGAGAGGTTTGAACACCTCTGCTTTGTGTGCGTAAGCTGGGAAAGAGGTGAGCCACCGAGATGATGGAATCAGGGAATGACTCAGCGTTATGGAGCAATAAAGATCTTTGAGGTGTTAAATGAAGAGCCCTGGAGCTGGGAGAGGCTGTGACCAGCTTGGTAAAGGCATTCCAGCCAGGGAAGGGAAGGTTTGGATCAGATGTAAGGATGGAATCATTTACTCTATAAGGGTGGCCCTGGCACAGGATGCCCAGAGAGGTTGTGGATTCCTGATCCCTGGAAGTGCCCAAGGCCAGAGTGGACTAAACTTGGAGCATCCTGGGACAGTGCAAGGTGTCTCAGCCATGGCAAGGGTGGCACTGGATGGGCTTTAAGGTCCCTTCCAGGCCAAACCATCTGGGGGTTCTGTGAGTCCTCAGAGCTGTTTGAGCACTTCAGGTTTGGGAGCAGCTCCCTCTCCCTGGTTCTCCAGACTCAGAGCTTTAGGGTCTGGCTCCCACCTGAGACAGCAAAGAGCAGCAGCCAGTGCTGGGGGATCTCCTCCACCCACATCTCCTGCACCCACATCTCCTCCACCCATCCCTTCCAGAGGGTGGAACCCATTTAACAGCCCCCAGCAGCAAAAGGGACCTGGCTCCCCTCCTTGACAAACTCAACGGCATGACAGGAGAACGGCAGTATTTCCCAGAGCTGAGAGCCGGGAGCTGGCGCTAATAGCGTCATTTCCAAGCTGGTGTTCTCTTTTGAAATCCTGTGAATGGGATAGGAAATGTCAAATTTGGAGCTTTTAGCTGCTTGACCTCCAGCTTTGATTTTTGAGCAAGCGTGTTTTGTTAGTGGCCAGCTGCAAAGGAAAGGAATTCAAGGGAGAATTTCCTGCCTCCCAGGTCTCTCCCAAAGGGATTTGGGGTCCCAGTGATGCCAGCTGCTGCAATTTCACAGGTGACAAAGGCATCTCTGCACAGATGGACTTGAGTACAAGGAGGCAAATTTCCACAGGGAGAAGTTGTTTTGTTGAATACAAACGTGCTGTGGTTCTGAGCAGAGGAAGGGCCTGCGCTTCTGGAGGCACAGACACAGGGAAATGGATAAAAGGATTTTCCTCAGGTGGGTGTTGAGAGCAAAGCCATCGACTGCTGGAGGCAGAGAGGGCTGGTTCCCACCCACCGGCCTGGGGCCTGTGCTTTTCCATCTTTGCCTCGTGGATGGAGCTTCTCCCTTCTGCACGAGCACAGCAAAGCTTGTTTCCCTTTGAAGTGCTCCAAGAGCTTCGGGAATGAGAAAAAAAAACACATAGTAGGTGCAAAAGTCTCTCGCAGTGGATCATTTTTTGGTGTGTCTGGAAACACTCCAAGGGGGGATGCCAGGCTGAGCGGGTTGTGGGGCACTCCGGGTGTACCTGTGGGCAGAACTCCCGTGAGCAGAGCTGCTCCTCAAAGTTTGTGATGGACTGATTGCTGCTCCAGGCACTGGCACAGGGAATGGCTGCTGGAGCTGCGGATGGAGCACAGACACTGCACCTTTTCTCTGATCAGCTGCTGTGCTGTGACAAGGAGTGCTGCACGAGGTCCCTGCGAGGCTCCGAAATGAAACACTGAACCCTTCACCCTCAGCCAAAGCTCCTGCAAATTGCAAACGGGGATTAAACCGGGAGCAGGAGCTCCCAGCCCTGCTCCTCACGGTGCAAGGCACACGGGGGATTTTACTCCAGCTGAATTGAAAAATCCACAGCTAAGGAAGCAAGTGTTATGGGCCAAGGGGGCAAGTGTAATGAAACCGAGTGTGACCATGCTCCCCAGATTAAACCCAGAGCATTCGGTGAGCAGAGAACTCCCCGGCCACGGGGGCTCCTTTATTCTTATTAAATCAAGCAGTCATGCTCTATCTGGAAGAGCTGCAGAGATGGAGTCCCTGGGAGGGGGGAGCAGATCAAAACGGGTTTGTCAGCGCAGAGCTCGCACCGAGCACGGCGAAGAGACAGGGAGAAGCAGATCACACAGGGAGAACGAGACTGAGCCACAGCCAAGGTGTCAGAGCAGGTTTGTCGCTGCCAGAGCCAACTGGAAGTGAAAGCATCACGGGCAACCAGAGGCAGATCGAGCCTGTCAGGGAGATTTAGCTTGTCTGGGGGCTGAGGACACTCCCAGCCCCGCTGGATTGGACGGTAGAGCATGGACAGGAAGGTGCTCTGCATGCTGGGGGTGGTGGAGGTGCCCGGTGCAGTGTCCAGCGTGGGAAGAGTGGCTGCAGTCCCTCCCCCACTGGCTGCTGTCCAAGGGGACACGGAGTGGCCGTGCCACCCAGAGAGCCTGAGCGCTGTTGGGACAGTTCCCAAAGAACACTCAGAAATAAATCTTATCTTGAGCTCAGCAGGGGTTGAGGGAACATTGGTGGCACGTGAGGGACTGGTGGCCCTGCCCAGGTGGAGTTTGGGGGGTGGTGTGCCCCTCCATGGGGTTTGCCTTCCTCCCTGCTCCCACTCGCCAGCAAATCCCCTTTTAATATTCCTCCCAGCTCCCTTCCCCGTGACAGCCAGGGGATGCTGCTGTGCTTTATTGCCACCACGTTAACGAAAGGGCCATTGGAGCTGAGGCTCCTTTGGTGACTTGGAGATGGATTTCCTCTTCAGGCGAGTAAAATGAGCCATCCCGAGCCCGCGTGCAGATAAGGAATGGTGAAGGATGGTTGGGGCTGGAGCATATTTCGCTGGGTGGAGGCCATTCCTCTGCCTGACGAGTTGTTTGAAACCCTGCAGACGGGCTCTTCTTGTCAGGCAGAGCCGTGGATGGGACAGGTGGGGCTTTTTGAGAGTCACTGAATCATTGAGTCGTTGGAAGGGACCTTAAATCCCATCCCAGCCCATCCCAGCCATGGGCAGGGACACCTCCCACTGTCCCAGGGTGCTCCAAACCCCAATGTCCAGCCTGGCCTTGGGCACTGCCAGGGATCCAGGGGCAGCCTTAGCTTGTCTGGACAATCTATATTGTCAGCATATTAAATTTAAATTTAAAGCATATAGAAAATTTTCCCCCTCCTTATCTTTTAAACTCAGGTTTACTGCTGGAGGAATGTGTAAAAATGAGCAAAATGCACCAAATGCAGGAGGAAGGCCACACTCTGGTGGAGTCAGCATCACTTTGAGTAATTAATTCCAGAGTCTATGTGCTGTATCTGAGGTGGGACTGGATGAGCTTCAAGGTCCCTCCCAAGCCCAACCATTCCATGATTCCCTGGTAGTTTGGGATAACAGAGCATTTGGACACAGGGCAGAGCCCCTGGAATTGCTCAAAGCGGTGCTGAGTCCACCAGAGTCTGGCCTTCCTCCCTGAATTTGATGCATCTTGCTCATTTTTGCACATTCCCGCTGCAGAAAAGCTGAGTTTAAAAAACAAGGAGGGGGAAAATTTCCTATCTGCTTTAAATTAAAATAAATCCAGAGCAGAGAAGGCCTTTTGTAAGGTCTGCTGAGTTAATGGATTCATAATGACTTTTAAAGCTTCACTTGGGTAAGAAATACTGTTCATTTCATAATTGCATATAAATATACTTTCTCATAATCCAGGACAGCATAGCAAAAGGAAATCTACTGGCTTAATTATAAATCTTTTTATTAGCTGGAACCCCGCTGGAATAAAAAAAAAGCACCACATATTGTTTTTATCTAGGAGGGAAAGCATGGGGAAAGGAGGGAGGGGGATGTCTTGGGAGTGAGTTATGAGGAATTAAACAGGAAGGAAAACAACTGTGAGCGCTGGGGGCTGTGGGGCAGTGATGCAGGTGTTGAGGCTTCCAGGAGCACTTTTCCAATGAATCTGTGGGCACAGAGCATCCCCACCCGAGAGCCAGCACAGCAGATCAATTCTATATCCAGTCAGTGGCTTTCCCAAGATGTATTTTTTTATCTCTTTGACCTCCCATGACCCGAGCTGAAGCAGATTTGTCTCTCCTTAACTCCTGCCCACCTTGCTGGCAGAGCTCTCTTTTAGAGCTGGATGCCCAGGGCTGTAGCAGGAAGCTGAGGTGCAGGGAGGCACCTGGGTGATGCTTGGTGCACCTGAGGAAGGCTCAGCGGTGCCCAGGGATGTGCTGTGGGTGGATGGACCGGGAGCAGAGGGATGCTGGGCATGGCTGGGACCAGTCCTTCCTCTGGGAAGAGCTTTGGGCTGAGTCCAGCTCTTTGGGCTCTCATTGGAGCAGAGCTTTGGGATCGGCCCCAGCTCTTTGGGCATTCACTGGAGCAGAGCTTTGGGATCGGCCCCAGCTCTTTGGGCATTCACTGGAGCAGAGCTTTGGGATCGGCCCCAGCTCTTTGGGCATTCACTGGAGCAGAGCTTTGGGATCGGCCCCAGCTCTTTGGGCATTCACTGGAGCAGAGCTTTGGGATCGGCCCCAGCTCTTTGGGCATTCACTGGAGCAGAGCTTTGGGATCGGCCCCAGCTCCTCACTGCATTTCCTGGGAGCTGCAGGGGCGGCTGAAGGGTTGGGCAGCTCTGCCCACACCCAACCCATCCATCACTCCCACGGCACCCAAGTGTTGCTCTTAAAAACAAAAAGGAAACCAATTAAGCGCTTAAAGGTTGAGCAGCCCGTTTGCACCTGATGGAGACAAATGAGGCTGCCTGGTGCCCGGGAAAGCTGGCACTGCTCTCCTGCTCCCAGGTGGCTGATTCTGCAGTTCTGGGCTGCTGCAAAGCCTGGCAATGCCAGGCACCTGCTGCCTCCTCAGTCTGAAGAGCCGGGGTGGCTGTGCTGGTCACAGCATCCATCGGGGAATGGGGTGGGAGCAGTCCCTGGGCATCACAAACCTGCTGAGGGAGCTGGGAAAGGGGCTCAGCCTGGGATAAAGGAGGCTCAGGGGACCCTTCTCATTCTCCACAACCCCCTGACAGGAGCGGGCAGCCATGTGGGGGTCAAGTTCTGCTCTGGACCAGCAACAGGGTGAGAGGACATCGTTCCAAACTGCACCAGGGTAGGGCTAGGCTGTAGTCCAGGAGGAATTTCTTCAAGGAAATGGTGCTTGGCCATCAGAATGGTTTGTCCAAAGAGGTGGTGAAGTGACTCTTCCTGGAGGTGTTTAAGCAAAGGCTGGATGTGTCACTCAGTGCCATGGACTGGTGACCTGTTGGTGGTGGTGGTGGTGGTGGTGGTGGGTCACAGGTTGGCTTGATGTTCTCAATGATCTTTTCCAGTCTCGGTGCTTCCATGGTCTCGGTAAATCCTCCTCACCATGCCCTGACACCAACTGGGGGAGACCTTCAATTTTCACAGCCAAAGCCGAGCCCAAGAGCCTCCTGCTGCTGCTCCTCACCTCACTCCCCTCCTGAATCTGGGTGCTGGTGTGCGCTGAGCTGTGCCTAAGATTAAACACAAAGTGGGAAATCAGAGGGACTACAAGCAATTTCAGCTGAAAGGATACATCATATTCTCTATCTCTCTGGATACAGCCCAGTTCTGTGAGAGAATTTAAAGTACCAGCATGGCTGGGCAAATAATTTCCCTGTTTATTTTGCCTCGTGTGTTGAGAAATCTGATGTTAATTTGTTTCTTTTTAGAGGAACCCAGGAATGTTTTATCCAAGCTAAATTGTCAACAGTTTTGGCAAGATTTTCCCTGGGTCTGTACTGACGGAGGTGGGAGGGAAAGAGAAAGCCAGAGCCAAAGCAAAGAATTGAAGAAAAGAAAAGCAGAGCAGGACAGTAATATGCTTTTGGATTTCTTTTTCATGTTCTGAAAAGGAAATAGGGAGGGGAAAAAAAAAATAATCTGTTCTCCCACCCTTCCCTCCAGACCGTGGAATTAAATCTATAACCATTAGAGAAACATTTTGACCCAGACATCTTTTTTTTCTCTCCGCTCCTTCTCTGCATTCAAAAGCCTCCAAAGTGTCAGCATGTTTCCATGCAGGCGAGATGTGCATTGCATCTAAACAACATCATGTCAGTGTGGTGGAGAAAATTCCCACTGAGGGCCCTGCAGGTCAAAGCAAGCTAATGTATGATGCCCTCCCTTGCACTACCGAGCGTGAGTTGTGCTGATAAGACTCCGCTCTCTGTGTCTATTAAATCTTCTCTCCTCTATAAGCAATGCAGCCACAGAGTTATTTACTTATTTTTCTGGCCTTCCTCCCCCCCTGAAATTGTCATCCTCGAGCGGGGGGGACCTGCTCAGCCACTGGTGATCTGGTGGGAGCCATCCTAGCTGGTTTTATTTTATTTTTTTCCATTTCTCCCCACTCTGTGACACTGGTAACTCGTGTCTGCTCGCTTTATGCGCTGCTGTGACTTGGCTTCAGGGCCTGTCCTCACGGAGCGCTGAGCGTTTCCTCCTGTCCCCGCCGTCACGGGTGTGAGGTGAGCGCTGGATCCCCCTCGGCTCCTTGGGGAAGTGGCCATGGGAAGTGGCTGATATTTCACCGCTGTCTGAAGCTTTTGATGAGCAGGATTTTTTTTTTTGGAAGGGAGCTGCCTGCTTGGGAATTGTTCCCCTCCACCTTCTCCGCTCCGTTTTGCGCTCGTCCGGCGCTGCCAGGGTGATGAGTCGCTGCTTCTCTTGTCGCTGCTGCTGCTCAGCGCAGGCATTTTGGTGCCCTTTCCCGATTTTCTGAGTCTTTTTTTATCCCAGCCTCGGAGGCACCTGGGCTAATGACGAATGCCCCCTCCGTGGATGGCAGGGAAAGCTCCCAGCTCAGCCCCAGCCCGGTGTGCAGGGCTGGCTCATTAACCAGCGCCAGCGCACTCAGCAAGGAGGGAGCCAGGTCAAACTGTGAAAGCTACTAAAGTGGGGCTTTTTTAGGGAACTGCTGGAGCCTCTTAGAGGAGAGGCCTCGGGGACTCATTATGTGCTGCCAGTGTTGCAGGGAGAGACCTGGCTGTGGATCTGCTGTTCTGTGTAAACAGGCGCACAGGTCAGGCACGGAGCGTCTCCTGTGTCCCCTGCAGGAGCAGAAGGATTGGTGGCCACGGGGAACTCGCAGGGGTTTGGGGGTAAAGGTTAAAAGCAGGAAAGGAGGAGATTGTTCTGTATCGAGGTCCTGCTGTTCCCTGGGCAAAGGAGTGATGGCTGTGCAGGTGAGGGACTTTGAGTGCTGCCACTGTGGGGATGAGGACGTGACTTTGGGAGCGATGGAGGAAGCTTGTGGAGAAAGAGCTAAAGAAACAAGGGAAGACAGCCAGATAGACACCTTTAATCTTTTATATTAACTGAGTCTTTTTTGCCTGTGGATTTGGGGAAGGCAGCTGGCTCCCTCAGAGCCAGGCTGGCAAATGAAAAAAGGGATGACGGGAGATCTCTGATGCTGAGAGTGGATAATGCTCGGAGGGGACAGCGTTGGGGAGTGGATGAGCAGTGGGGAGGGGGAAATCACCAACATCTGCTCTCACACTCAGCCTTCACACTGATCCCTCTTCGAATCTGACAATCTGCTCCCCCTAATCCCTAAATCCCATGGATCTGTGCAGCCGTCCACCCGGACGCTTCATCCCCTGCAATCTGCCCGCCCCAGCTCCTGTGCTGAGGGAGCAGCTGCCAGGCAGGATGGGACCCAAGTGAGACGCTGCCCTTGTTGTCAGACACTGATGACTTTCCCCACCTGGCAGAGACAGGAATTAATCAACCAAGCATCAGCTGCTGCGAGGAACAGCTCCCAGTGGCTCCTGAGACAGCGGGGTTCAGCTGGGTTTGGGGTGGGGAGTGGTGAGCCCTCAAATCCAGCCTGCTGAAGGTGTTCCTCTGTTCTCCCTCTGGGAATATCAGTCAAAATACAGGGAATACCGGGGAGTGTTGCTCTGCCTCACTCCTACCCTGTGAGTGCCTTAAATGTGAATTCAGGCCCAGGAATACAAAGACATCAGCTAGGAGCAGCCAAAGCTGGGGAAAGCTGGGTCAGGTTTGGGGACAGGAGTTGTGTGGGATCATCACATGCCTGCCAGTGTTTCACACAGCTGGATAAAAAATTCCTGGGTTCCTCTGAAAAGGAGCAACTTAACATCAGATCTCTCAACACACGAGGCAAAATAAACAGGGAAATTATTTGCCCAGCCACTTTTGATGATGTGGGATCACCATATCCCTGCCAGAGTTTCACACAGCTGGAAAGGGAAGGAAACAAAAGGAACAACTCCCAGGGGATCCTGAGACAGCAGGGTTCAGCTGGGTTTAGGGTAGGGAGTAGTGAGCCCACAAATCCAGCCTGCTGACGGTGTTTCTCTGGTTTCCCTCTGGGAACCACAAAATATATCAGTCAAAACACAGGGAAAACCTGTGAGTGTTGCTCTGCCTCACTCTGGCCCTGTGAGTGCCTTAAATGTGAGTTCAGGCCCAGGGGTACAAAGACATCAGCTGGGAGCAGCCAAGACTGGGGAAAGCTGGGTCAGGTTTGGGGACAGGAGTTGTGTGGGATCATCACATCCCTGCCCGGGTTTCACACAGCTGGAAAGGGAAGGAAACAAGAGGAACAACTCCCAGTGGGTTCTGAGTGAGGTTCAGCTGGGTTTGGGGTAGGAGGCAGTCAATCCAGAGCCTGACCATATTCCCCTCAGATCCACAGAATGTATCAGGTAAAACATAGGGAAACCCTTTCCTTGTGGGTCCAAGCACTGCTGGGGCTTCACGAGTGCTGCTTTTCAGGTCTGGAGCCAGGTTCACATCACCTCATCTCTGCCCTCTCAGTGAGGATGTGGTTATTGCTGGTGTGTCTCTTCCAGGGGCTGTTCCTCCTTTGGGAAATGGCAGGAATTTCCTCCTGAATGGGAGATTCTCCGAAATTCCAAACTTTGTGTGGACACCAAGGTTCGCAGGCAGCCTTTGCCCTCGTGCACAGGAACATCCTGGGGTGGTGCTGGAGGCTTGGATGCACATCCTGCATCAGGCTGGGCAGGGGAATAATGCTGGGTTCTGGGTAAGAGAGGGACATTCCCTGGGGGAAAGAGGTGTATCCATGCAGGGCTGGCTCCAACCCAAGGAACACACTCGTGCTGTTTTAAGGTTTTAAGCATTTTTGGTTCTCAAAGCTCACATGCCAGGCCGTGGCTCCTTTAGATTCCCTCAGATAGCACTTGGGAGCCCCAAACCAACCCCAGGCTGGGGCAGCAGAGCTCAGGGATAGGCTGATCCCACAGAAACATCCCAGTGCCTCTTCTTACAGAAATGAGAGGTCCTTTGGGAGGAAGGAAAAAGCTCAGCTGTCTTTGCATTGAAACCTGTTGGCATGGGGAAAGTGCCTGGATGGCACCCGTCATCTCTTTAGCACCTTGTCAGGGCTGGAGCCTTGTGCCCAGCCACAGGGGCTATTAGGGAACAGCTCAGCAGCTATTTTTACACTCCAGCCAGCTCTCCTAGGTGTGATTTTTTTTTTTTTTCCCTAAGATTTTTCTCCCCCTCTGTCCTCCCAAAATTAGCTGAATTCGCAGCGCTTGACACAAAAGAAGTGATTGGAAAAATAGAGCGCAGAGAGGCCTCTTAAACTCCTGGAAACGTGTCCTTGTGCTGAAGAAAAACGTCTGTGCTGTCTCAGGGAGGGAAAGTGATGTTTGTTCCCATGGCTTGGGGCACGGTTCTGGTGTTCAGGGCTGGCAGGGACGCTGCTCTCAGGGAAGCAGGTGGGTGTAGCCTGTCTTGTCCCCTCTGAAGGTGTGATCTGGCTCTAGGGAAAACCTCTGTGTGCTCCGGGAGTTTTGTCGAGCCTGCCCGGTGTGACAAACACTCCGGAATTATTTTGGCTCGCCAGATGGAACAGAGCAGGGTTTGCTGTTTGGGGCCACGTCCTTGCTGCCTGCTAGGGTTCTTTTGCAGATTTATTCCCGTGGGAAGAGCTGGGAAAAGCCTCCCCCGGGGTGCTGGTCAGCACAGGACATCCACAAGTGTCCGTGGATCCCTGGCTGACCGCAGCCATCCAGGGAGTGCCACTAATTACCGTGATTAGCGCTGCCCCCCTGCCAAGGTCAGTCTCAGTTGTGGCTCCAGGCACAGCCCTGCCACTTCAGCAGGAGGGATTTAAATGACATTCAGAGGCTGCAGGCAGTCGGATGGGAAAGGAAAGGAAAGGAAAGGAAAGGAAAGGAAAGGAAAGGAAAGGAAAGGAAAGGAAAGGAAAGGAAAGGAAAGGAAAGGGGAAAGGAAAGGGGAAAGGAAAGGAAAGGAAAGGAAAGGAAAGGAAAGGAAAGGAAAGGAAAGGAAAGGAAAGGAAAGGAAAGGGAAAGGAAAGGAAAATGTGGTCCATGTGTTGCAGGCCTGTGCAAAGGCATAAACTGACACTGGTGTGGTGGTGATCCTTTGGTCTCTTCCCTTTTTTGGGAAGGAGCAGAGGACTCAAAGAGGCTTTGGAGCTGAGGCTGACCATGCTCAGATGAATTTTGGGGTCCTGTGCTGTGCCCCCAGCCCACGGAGGACAGAAATAACTCAGGAATACCAAAAGCCCTGGCTGCATTCCCAGCCTTGGAGCCAAAGGAAAGACATGCCGAGGTGGGAGGAAAGAGCTGAGCAGTAAAGCTCACATAAAGATGGATGTGTGCTCCTGGAACCTTCCACCTCACAGGCCCCAAATGTTGGTCAGGACTGAGGTGGCAATGCCAGAAGGGGTGAGTGACCATCTCTGCCCAGGGTGAACTGGCTGGAAATGCTCCCAGGGGTCCATCTGGGGAGCAGATGACCATTGTTGTTCTGAGGGGCAGGGCAAAACTATCTTGGAGCCCAGAATCTTCTCTGAATTTGGCTGCCTGGCTTAACCAAACCATGTTGGTGGACTTTCCCTCATCTGCCCTTCCCTGCTCTGGCCGTGCAGCAGTGAGGCCGTGAATTCTGCCCATGGAAATCTGAGAATCTGGGAAATCTGGGAAATCTGAGTCCACTTTGGCTGCAGGAGTTGTGTGGAGTGGGATTACCACACCTCTGCCAGTGTCTCAGACTGTTGAAAAGGGCACAAAAAGTCTATTTTCCTCTCTCCTCCTCACCTGCAAAATTGAGGCTCCTTCCTGCTGTCTTATGGCTAAATTAGCTGAAGCCTTTCTTTTTGTTTAGGTAACCTTCTCTTATATTAAACATATACCCAGCGAGCCAGATTCATTACTTATTAATTTACAAAGTGGTAAATTTCAAAGCTGTCATAATGCTGAAGTCATGTTCACTTTAGTTATTCTGCATAATTAATTACAAAGTAATAATTTGTACATCATGATATTTTCATTCCAACATGAAAGCGAAAGACTCGGAGCCGTAACAGCCTCAGGCATCGGAGAGGGGCGAAGGAGGTTTCCAAACGTGCCTGGCTGAGGAGAATATCAACTCAGCCTCGCTGGTCACTGCATTTTGGGGAGGTTCCTCTTCCTTCTCGCTGGGGTGACCTCTTCCCTTGTGCCTGGGGAGCTCCCTGAGTGGAATGCCCAGCTGGAGCAGAGGAGATGAGGGCAGAGCTCAGTGGGGGCTACAGCTCCTCCCAAGGGGCAGCTCTGATCTGTACTCTAAAATCAGGGACAGAACCCAGGAAAGGGCTGGAGCTGTGTCAGGGGAGGGTCAGGTGGAGATCAGGAAAGGTTCTTCTGTCCCCAGAGGGTGCTGGCACTGCCCAAGCTCCCCAGGGAATGGTCCCCCGAGGCTGCCAGGGATGGACTGGGTGATCCTGGTGGTCCCTTCCACCCATCCCTATCCAGCTCAGGACATTCTGTGAATCTCTGGAAAGGTCCCTGGGTAGGAGGGAAGGTCCCCGTTTCCCAAGCCTGGCCTTGCACAGCTGGTTTGCCCACCCTGGCACTGAGAACAGCTGTCTGCGTGTCACCAAGAGCTCTCTGGTCCTCTCTGTGTGGTGATGCTGAGCTGAACCTGCTCAGGGGCTCCTCAGCACTGCAGTGATGCTGCACCTCTGGGACCTTCTAGGGACAGTAAAGGAGAGCAGGGTGAGGGCTGGAGGGGGCGAATGCATTGCAGAGCACCATTGTTCCAATCAGGATGTTGGAAAATATACAGTGACTTGGGAGAGAAGAAATGCCAGTGCTGGAGGAGCTCCATGGGAAATAATCCCCAGATTGCATTGATTTGTTCCTTTTGATGCTCTTTTTTTATAAGCAGAAGGAGCCATGTATTCTGTCTGGAGCTCTTGGAGGGCTGAGAAAATGGACACAGGCTAAGAACACATCCCCAGGGATGAAGCAGCTTCTCCCTTCCGTGTAAAACCCCTCTGGAGGGAGCTTTGCACTCCATCCTCCTCCCAGCCCTGCTCAAGGTGCTCTGAGCCTTCCTTTCTGCCTGTGCTGCCTTGGAGGGGGTTGATCTCATTTCCCAACTTATCAACTGTAAAATTAAAAACTCCTCACTGACAGCTGAGAGGACTGGACTCACCCGACCTGTGGAGCTCAGCTTTGGGGAAAACTTCAAGAGATTCCAGCAAAACTCCCCGTGAGCTCGGTGGCATCGATTTCCCTCCAGACATAAGGAGCCTTAGCAGCTCTGTCAGCTGCACAACTTTGATCTCTGTTTTACTACGAGATTCCTTCTCTCTCTAAAAACCTCTGATTTTTGGTTTCCTGTGAGTTGATTCCTCTCATTTTTAGGTTTCCTGGAGACAAGAACGCTGGTTCCCAGCTTGGGTGTTCGTGGCTCTCCTGGCCCTTGAGCAGAGCTCTGTTGTTGTTCCCTGATTCAGTTCCCTGTGATGAGCTGGATGTTCTCACACCTTTGGTTGGTGCTGTTGGTCCAGGATGTCCCCAGGGTGATGCCACCCCAACAGCTCAGCCACAGGAGGCTCTGGAGTCCCTTCAGGCCATGGTGAGGGGAGGAAATGCGGAGAAGGACTTGTACCATAAGAGCAGTGAAAATCCCCTGGCCCTGGGTGGGCACCAGGGGCAAAGTTTGAGCGTGAAGGTGGAATAAACCCTGTGTGTGCTCAAGGACGGGCTGTGCTCACTATTAATTGCCTAGCCAGGGCTGATGGATGGATCCCTCTGGATCTGGGTCCTCCAGGGGGCCAGCAGGGTCCGGTCTGGACAGGGCCAGGTCACACTGGACCATGGGTCACTCGTGTTTTACTGCTGTGTCCACCCTGCCCAGGTGGGAGCCTCCGGTGCAGCACGAAGGAAAGGGTAAAACCATCAATCTCCCACAGCCCCATCCCCTCTGCCAGGCTGGAATCAGCTCCATTGGGATGTCACTTACCGGTCCTACAGCACAGGGACATTTCCCGTGACAAGTCTAATTCATTAATTGCTGTTGACGATGTCACATGCAATCGGAACGGCGAGAGGTGAAGGAGATGGGGACGGGGAGCGCTGGGAGGATTTCCCAACTCCCCTGCTCTTCATGTCCTTCAGCACAGCTGCTCCTGACATCCCATTAGCAGGGAAACACACACCGGCTTGTCCAGCAGAGCCCTCACAACCCTCCCAAGTCAGGGCTGCAATTTTGATAAAGTCTACCTGTGCTGATTTCCCGGGGAAACAAAAACAAGGTATCGAGAGCAAACGGCTTCCAAAAATTGAGTGGTGCAACGGTAAACTTGTAATTTGGGAACGGTTGTTACATTCGCCATCGCAGAGATCAATCTACAGCCTTTGTGAGACAGTGGTTTTGCCCAGTCTTGAGAACTTATTTTGATCACTTGACGCTAATCTCATTTCTGAGCCCGAAAATGGTCCCAAACATTGAAATTATATGTTAATATAGAGAGATTGACAAAAGGAAGCTGCTTGTATCGACTCGGAATTAATGAAGCAATTCAGCGATGAACAATATCGCTGGCAGGAGGTGTTAAGGAGAATTGTTGCAGTTGTTAAGTTTTGGCACTGAGAGGTCTCGTTTCTGCGAGGAGACGGGTGGATCACAGAAAAATGAAAATTACCTGGGAACTTCAGAAGGTTTCAGTTATTCTGAGTCGTTTCATGAGTTCAGCAGAAAACAGGGAAACGCTGGTGGGGGGATCCTGGTTATTCACAGGGGCTTCACTGCCCTGGTGAGGGAAGGGTCCTGACTGCAGTGATGGGGTGGGAATAACCCATTCCTCATCCAGGATGGGCTGTGCCACACTCAGTCCTGACCCTTTGGAGCTGAATTTGCAGGTCCTGAGATGGGATCCCAGAATCTCCTGAGCTGGAAGGGACCTACAGGATCATCCCGTCCCACCCTGGCCCTGCACAGACCCCCCAACAATCCCCCCCTGTCCATCCCTGGCAGCGCTGTCCCAACGCTCCTGCAGCTCTGGCAGCCTCGGGGCCGGGACCATTCCCTGGGGAGCCTGGGCAGTGCCAGCACCCTCTGGGGACAGAAGAACCTTTCCCTGAGATCCAACCTAACCCTGCCCTGGCACAGCTCCAGCCTTTCCCTGGGTCCTGTCCCTCTGTCCTGAGGGGCAGAGATCGGTGCTGTCCCTCGGGGAGCAGCTGCAGCCCCCACTGAGCTCTGCCCTTCTTTCCTCCAGCTGAACAAACCAAGTGCCCTCAGCCCCTCCTCCTGCGGCTCTATTCCCCTCCAAATCCTTCACCATCCCCATGCCCCTCCTTTGGATGTTCTCTAACAGTTTTAGACACACCCAAAACTGCCCGGAGACTCAGAATGAGGCCACCCCAGCCCAGAGCAGAGCGGGACCATCCCCTCCTGTGGCTGTGGGTGCTGGCCCTGACGCCCCCAGGACCCTCCTGGCCAATCCCAGGTGGGTGTTCCCAGCTGGCTGTGGCGGTGTCACCCTGTGAATGTCACCCTGCACGGTTCTACAGGGCACTGAAAGGCTCTGCTTTGCTGTGGGTTCCCCTTCTGTGGGATCCCATTAACCCCAGCTGGTTTGGGGTTCCTCACTTTGGCCTTTGGCTTTCTGCAAAGCGCTGGTGCTCTGTGGGGCTGCTGGCAGCATTGAAGCGTTTCACCTTCCCCAGAGCTCAATTTGTGCTGCTTGGTGGTGTCAGCAGCGAGGGCTCCGAGGAGCCTGAACCAGGCTTTGATTCTGTGACCGGTGATCCAGCCCAGCCAGCAGACACAGAGCGAAAATCTCCGCGTCAGGAGAAGAGGGAAACTTGTTAAGAAACGGAGTTTCTGTTCTTTGGGATGAAATTCTCCAGTAAGACTACAGAAAGATGCCAAGATGTGTTGCTGCTGTTAACATCTCGAGGCTTTGAACTCGTACATGCAATACTTGAGAGACCAATTTGAGGCAGCTGAATTCAAGGCACAGCAAAAACGCTTTAGAAGCCGCTCACTGACAGTGATAAACATGTGAGACGGGGAGGGAGGTGCCCAGTGGATTTTGAAGTAGCTGCTGGTGAATCTGCTCCTCCAAGGGAGCAGGAGTTGAAAGTTGGAGCATGTTTACCAATTATTGACTCGCTGATTGATGGCTTAGGAAGATGAACGAGACAGGAAAACGTCGAGTTTCCCTCCAGATGAGGGAGATTCTGCCGGGGCGGGGCAGGACCATCACAGGGAGCTTTGCTCCTGCCTCTCCTCAGCACCAGAGCTGGAAATCACAGCTGGTTTGGGAATGTGCCACTTCCTCCGTGTCCTGGGAGCACAGGAATCGATGTCCATGGACAGCTTTTTGCTCCTCAGTCTCCAGTTTCAGATGGATTTTGCATTCCCTGGTGTAAATCTGTGCTCAGGGGTTTTCCTGGGCTGCAGCAAAGTGCCTGTGCTGCTTCCAGATGTGCCTCTACTTGCATCCAGTGGTTTTAGGGACAGAGGAGATTGTCAAAGTTCTCATTTTTCCTTTTTTTCCCTGCTCTCCTTTGCAAGAGGAGGGGCTGGGCTGCCTCTGTATCCCACTGGTAGTTTTTTCCTGGAGCTCTCTTAGTGACAAACCTTTGTTGAGGTAAAATACAGAGCCCTTTGAAATTACAGCCTTTTCTGGTTTGGTACCTGGATGAGGGTCCCAAAGGGCTGGGGGAGTCCATTCTGGTTGGATATTAAATACAGGTGGTTTATATTCACCAAAGTGAAGTTTCGCATTGATCTGTCAGGAGCGTGCTGCAAACAAAATGTTTATTTTTAAATCTCAAAGTGACTCAAAAATGTAGATAACATTTTTTTTCCCCAGCATGAAGAATGCTGGAGTCCAAAATACTTTCATTTCATGAGCTGAAGGTGTTCTCTGAAGGTAGCTCAGATTTGCAAAATTACTTCAAGCTCCCTCTCTGCCTTTTTTTTTATTTGTCCCCCCCACCCCTATCAAAACCTGAGCTCTGTGAAAATGTCAGTTTGGGGCAGCACTGCTTTGAGTTTTGGGCTGGAGAAAATTCCAGATCTCCCTGTGAAAATGTCTGTCAGGTTCTTGGCAAACCCCTTCATCACCATGCTCTGCCTGTGGCTCTCAAATACCTCCTCAATCCCTTGGTTCAGGGCACCACATTTTAATGATGGAAGAGAATTTCTCTGAGGTTGTGGAGTGAATCCGTGGCTCAGATGGGACCTCGGTCCAGAGCAGGGGTGTCCAAGCCTTGGCTTTAAACCACGACCCCACCCCTCTGCCCTGAGAGTTAAACTGATTTGGGATCAGAGCTGCAATATGGGATTGAGGTGGAGTGTAAAAAGTGATTTTTGATGGAAGGTTTGAGATGGAATTGAAACCTTCAATCTGGATTTATGTCTGGGTGCCTCAGGGTCTGTGGCCAGGGGCAGCACCTCTGCTCCTGGAAAAAAGGATTTTCTGTGCTCTGCTATCCCAAAACTCATCAGGAAGGGCTCTGGGTGTCCCAGGATGAAATTTCTGTGAAATGCAGCTCCACGCCAGGGCAGAGGCTCTCCAAGGGGCAGCTGCACCTTGTGGGAGGCAGATGGGTTGTGCTGTGAGATTCCTGGAAAAAAGAGGTTGGTAATTAATCAAAGCTACCTCAGAACCTGCAAAGAGGGGGAATATCCTTTTAAAGCCAAACTTGGGTGCCTAAAAAAGCCTCAGCTTGCTGGCATCAGGCACAGCAGGGCAGAAATTGCTTGTCCTGTGTGCCAGGGCAATCTGGTGCCTCCTGGAGGGATCTGCTCTGGCAGATTTCTACCAAAGCACTGGCAAAGGATCCCCTGACTGCCTGGAGCTTAATCCTGGCCATTTCAGTCCCTCAGATTGGTTCAGTGTTCTCTGAGTTGAGACCCTCCCTGCTGTCAGGGCTGCTGTCCAGCCTGCCCATGGATTGCCATGGGGTGCAGGAGTAGCCTGGCAGAGCTCCCAAGGGTTGGCATCCCCAGGGAACCATGGGCTGGCCTGTGCTCCAATCCCACCGGCACTTCTGGTGGCACAGAATGGACTTGGGGTGGCTCTGCCAGTGCAA
The DNA here is from genome assembly GCA_009741485.1 of Malurus cyaneus samueli. Classification (NCBI taxonomy): domain Eukaryota; kingdom Metazoa; phylum Chordata; class Aves; order Passeriformes; family Maluridae; genus Malurus; species Malurus cyaneus. Next base: position 120,514,442 of record CM019214.1, read on the forward strand.
AGAGATGGGATTGACAAGGTTTGGATTGGATACGATGGACAATTTCCTCGCAGAAAGTGTGGCCAAGCTTTTGTCCCCATCCCTGGAAGTGTTCCACAGATGTGTGGGGGTGGCCCTTGGGGACATGACTGAGGGGTGGCACTGGTAGTGCTGGGAAATGGCTGGGTCTGGTGATCTTGTTGCCTTGAAAAGTCAGTTTTTAAAAATGACACAGACACGGTTAAGGGGATAAAAAGGGTTTTACCTCAGTATTTGGGATCTCAGGTGCACAACTTGATGGCAGAATGCACCCCCGTGTACAGCACGGGTACAAGTTTTATAGGTTTCAGGAATTAGCATATCTATCTAGGATTTTTTAATAAGAAACTTAACAAATGCAGTAATGTCCTCCTATTCTAATGAATCCCTCCCGATGGCCAGAGCCCATACACAAATTTCCAGAGAGAAGGCTTCACCCAAGGCTGAGCTCGGGTTTAAGACAGCACAGGGCACACTGACTCTTTCCTCAGGATGTTTGGTCTCTCTGCCCAGCAGAATCCTAACTAACTGGAATATCGGTACAGGAATTACAAACATGTGGACTAAGGGTGCAGGCGGATGCATAGAGGTACAGAAGCGTAAAGGGAAAAGCAAAAATCATCAGGCAGATTAATCTCAGAGGGCTTTTCCAGCCTTTCTCTTGGATCTGTTGTGTTCCTGGGGCTGGTGGCTTACAGACTCTCTGGTGATGGTCCTGCTGCCCCTCCTCAGGGCTGGCTTTGGGCTGGGGAGCTGCTGAAGAGTCACTTTTGAGGAAAAAAAGTCTCTCACATTCTCACATCCCCCAGCACTTGTAAAATGGCCTTAACTCTGTTTTTACAGAACCACAGAACGGTCAGGGTTAGAAGAAACCACAAAAACCATCTCGTTCCACCCCCTTGCCGTGGGCACTTTCCACTGGAGGAAGTTTTTCTGTTTGGGTTTTTATTTTTTGTACTAAAAAAATCAGCACCCTTAGGGAAAAGCAAGAAGATTCTTGGCAGAGAGTAGGGGCTGACAGGGAGGATTAGAAATGGATACGGGTGAGCAGCGAGAGTCCAAGGTAAGGACAGGCAGGGGAAAAAGATGTTTCTATTTGCTGGGCCTGGTTGAAACTAATGGAACAGCGAGGGGGGAAACACATTGGTTTTGTGCTCTGCAGGAGTTTGAATGTTTAATAACAGCCAGGTACTGAAATACTCCTGCCAGAGCCCTGAGTGTTGGGGTTTTCAGGCCCCTCTGTGTGTGTTTGAGAGCATTAAATAGGTTTGGAGTGCAGACCATGAAACCCCAGACTGCTTTGGGTTGGGAAGGATCTCAAAGCTCATCTCATCCCACCCCTGCCATGGTCAGGAGCACCTTTTGATGCCTCAGGATTTCAGCTTCTCTATTTCCAGGTGTCTGTAACCCTGTAAATCTTTAGTGTAACTCCAAGACTCCACAGACAGTCTGAGCTCCTGCTCTCCATTTTAACAAAACAATTCCTCTCAGCCCCAAACTCAAGGACACTCCCTGGGCCAGGCCCCAAGAGATGGAAACAGCAGAGAATTGGGGGAGCCAAGTTGGAGTTTTTGACTGCATTGGCTGCAGCTGCAATTGGAGGATTCAGGCCCGATGTGCAAATGGACAAAAGTGAGAAAGGGTGAAAAAGCCGTGAGCCATTGTCCATTGTGGGTGCAGCCCCTGGCTGGGCTGGGACTGCCCTGAATGGCCCTGAAGGCCCTGCAATAACAGAACTGCTCTGGATTCTCTGAATTTTTTCCAGCCCCTGGTTTAGGTAAGCTCACTAAGGCATCACTTTCAGTACCTCAGGCTACTCCAAGCCCCAGAGCAGTCTCTATTTTGAGGTCAGCTTTTGTGCCAGCCTCCAAATTCTGCATTCCTTGCTCAGCAATCATTCCTGAGAGATGCTCTGTCCCCCCAGGCAGCCCCAGCACCGGCAGACAGCCCGAGCCCTCTTGGTGCTTTTTTCCTCCCTTTCTGCAATACTCAGCACCCCAATTCTCGGAGCCTTTTTTATTGTCTTTATTTCCACTGCAAATGCACAATACTAGGCCTAAAGGTAAGAGGCAGTGGATGGGCGGTGAAGCTTTTCAGAATCCTGGGGATAGAACAGAGCAGTTTATCCTCCCTGGCTTAATAGCTCAAGACTTTGCTGCCTCCTTGACAAAGAAAGTCCAGCTTGTCACTGGTTTCCCTCTGATGATTCTGGGGTTTGCTGGAAAAAGCCAATCTTTTCTTTGGTGGAAAAAGCCAATCTTTTCTTTAGTGAAAAGCCAGCTTTTCAGTCAAAGCCAGGTTTTCAGCAGAAAATGGCTGGAAATTGATCCTCCCCACGGAAAACCTCTGCAGCTCCCTGTCACCGTTCGAGTACAGGAGCAGCAGCAGCCGCCTTTCCATGATCTCTCAGCAGCTCCAGCAGGATCTGTGTGCTCCAGGCAGGCACAGCACATCCAGCACGATCCTCATCTTTGGGACAGAGGGTGACAAATGCCCCCTGTCCTGCTGGAATAACCCAGGAATCACCTGGGTGCTGCTCAGAGGGGTTGGGGCTGGGTGGGGTGGGAAGCTCTGATTATTTATCAGATCAGAATCCTCCTTTGCTCACCGCTTAATTAGGCTGTCCACAAGCTGGGATTAAAGACTTTGCATTATTGGCTGGAGAAAAATAAAGATGGTTTAGCGTGATTTCAGCAAGGAACCTTGTGCAGCAGCTGTTATCCTGCCCTGAATGCTGTGTCTGTGCTGAACCCCCGGCCCTGAGGCAGTGAGTGAGTGCTCAGAGATGTCTCCTGGACATTTATTCCGAGTGCTCAACACCACGGCCCTGAACCTGGCTGCTGGGGATGCTTTCTCTGAGCCTGGCTTAATCGCTTTGATAGACTGTCCATCATTTATTTTTATGTATTTGCATTTAGGAGGGGGGGAATTTGTTGCCTGGGCTCTGTTGAACAGAACAGAAAAGAGCATCTGGCTTGGACCTGGCAGGCTTAGGGCAGCCTAAAATAAACCAGGGGGAGTTTGGTACATGCTGGGGGCAGGAAGGAAAGCAATGAGACCACAGGGTTCACCTGCTCTGCTGGGGGATAGTGGGGCTCATGCAAAGCAAAAAGGAAATTTCATCTGCTTTTTAATGGGTTTCTGGAGAAGGATTCTGCAGATTCTGCAGAGACAAAGCCTGAGTGATCATCCCCTGAGAGCTGAGGCTTGGAAAACTCTCCTCACCTGAGGTTTAGATGCAGTTGTGTCATCTGCAGTGAAACAAGGCTCCTGCTGCAGGCAGAGAACCCTGAGCTGTGACAAATGATGATTCTGCAGCAGGAGGGTGGCCTGGGACAGGCACCTGAGGGATCTGTGCTGCTGTTCCCAAAAGGCTGCTGTTCATATAAACACTGGAGAAGGCTGAGGTTGGATATTGAGAGGGAATTGTTCCCTGTGCGGGTGGGGAGGCCCTGGCACAGGGTGCCCAGAGAAGCTGTGGCTGCCTTGATGCCTGAAATCCAACTAATGTAAACCAGAGGCTGGACAGAATTGAGAGAATCCAGAGCAGTTCTGTTATTGCAGGGCCTTCAGGGCCATTCAGGGCAGTCCCAGCCCAGCCAGGGGCTGCACCCACAATGGACAATGGCTCACGGCTTTTTCACCCTTTCTCACTTTTGTCCATTTGCACATCGGGGCTGAATCCTCCAATTGCAGCTGCAGCCAATGCAGTCAAAAACTCCAACTTGGCTCCCCCAATTCTCTCTTGTTTCCATCTCTTGGGGCCTGGCACAGGGAGGTGTCCTTGAGTTTGGGGCTGCAGAGGAATTGTTTTGTGTAAAAATGGGAGAGCAGGAGCTCAGCACTGTCTGTGGAGTCTGGAGTTAAACACTGAAGAATTACAGGGTTACAGAGACATGGAAATAGAGAAGCTGAAATCCTGAGGCATCAGTCCCACCCCTGGCAGTGTCCAAGGCCAGGCTGGACAGGGCTTGCAGCACCCTGGACAGTGGAAGGTGTCCCTGCCCATGACACATTTGGAACAGAATGAGCTTTATGATTCCTTTCAGCACAAGCCTTTCCACGATTCTTTATTGGATTTCTAGATCAGGATACTCACAAATGGTTACGTCAAAGTGGGGTGAAGATGTGTTTTCTTTTTTCTCCGTGATTTGCAGGCCACAGTCAGGGCAAGAGGGGAAAAGCCTCGTCCGTAGCACGGCAATAACAACCGGGGAGCGAGTGTCTGCTGATGTTCATCGCGTTACTGCGCTCCTTAAAATACATATGCCTTGAAGTCTGCCAGGCGTTTTGTTCTACAAAGCATATGGTTTAACAGATAAAATGATTTCTGACCTGGAGACCTGAACTGACAACTTTGGAGACAAACAAAAACCAGGATGGCTCCATCTGTCAGGGCTGGTTCATGTCTGTGCTGCTTACTGACATTTCTGAGTGCGCATTGGGAAACTGCTGCGGTGGCCCTTCCCCTCCCTTCCCCTCCCTTCCCCAGGAGCTGCTCAGGGTCCACCCTCGCCTTCCTGCCTTGCTCAATGAGTTCCCCCCAGGCCTCTGGCCACGACCTCTGCTTGCAAGGGCTTTGCCATCCCTGGGCCTTTGTTTCTTGAGCAGCTCCTGCTCAGGGAATGGGGAGCTGGCTGGGCTCAGCCTGAAGCTTTGGACAGGATTTTCCTCGACCTTTCCAGCTCAGGAGCTCGACACAAGTTAGCTCCATCCCCATCTTGATGCTAGAGAGTAATTCAAGGGTGTCATTCTAATGGCAAATTCTTCTGGATGACAAAGCTCTGGGTGCCGGTCCTGGTGCTCTGCTTCCATTTCAGTTTGTTCCATATTTCTAAAGCCAAGAATATCTCCCAGCTCCCTTGCAGTGGTTTTGACAGGACTCTGTGGCCCTGTATTTGTACCATATCCTAAAAATTTCCTAAAAGTTTTTTGTAGGATATCCTAAAAATTCCCTGTAACACCCCCTGTAACACCTCCTGGATGAGTCCCAGCCCTTGCAGAGATTCTCACTGGATTAGGGATGGATGTCACTGCTGAGTGCAGGGGCTCAGTGATGGGTTAGGATGTCACCTCCTGCAGGCAGCAGTCATCCATCAGCTTTGGGGAGGTCACTGCAGCGTGACCTGGATTGTGGCAGGGAGTGATGGTGTCCAAAATTAGTGTCCTGTCACTTCAGACTCTTGGAAATTGTCTCTCTCCATCTTTCTTGTTGGCTCCTTCCAGCCCTGGAAGGTTCCAGTGAGGTCACCCCAAAGCTTCTCCTCTCCAGGCTGAATCCCCCACTCTCCCAGCCTGGCCCCAGGGCAGAGGGGCTTCAGCCCTTGGATCATCTCCGTGGCCTCCTCTGGACTCTCTCCAGCAGCTCCAGGTCCTTCCTGGGCTGGGACCCCGAGCTGGGGCAGCTCTGCAGGTGGAGTCTCCCCTGAGTGGGGCAGAATCCCCCCCTCCCCTGCTGCCCACACTGGGGGCTCAGCCCAGCACAGGGGGGCTCTGGGCCAGGGCATGTCCAGCTCTCACCCACAGCACCCCAAGAGCTTCTCCTCCGGTTTTATTTCCCTTTTTCCATTCAGAGGGAGCTGCCACTGCTCAGAGATGATGGACAGTGGCTCAACCACTTCCTCTATTGTTTCCCTCAGGAAATCCNTCCCCCCCTCCCCTGCTGCCCACACTGGGGGCTCAGCCCAGCACAGGGGGGCTCTGGGCCAGGGCATGTCCAGCTCTCACCCACAGCACCCCAAGGGCTTCTCCCCAGAGCTGCTCTCCTTCCCTTCATCCCCAGCCTGGATGGATTTGTGCCCAGGATGGGCAGTGAGGGGTGGGTGCCTCCAGCTCTGTGATGCTTTGGCTGACGAACTTCCCCTCTGTTCCCTTCCAGAATAAACTTTCTTTCTCCTTCCCTCATCATTCTCTCGACATCCCCATGGTCCTGTGCACATCCAGGGGCGGAGCTGATGGGGATTATTTCTGCTCTCCCCAGCAAATCCATCCCCGTGCCGTTACTCAAAGCCGAGATGAGAGAGCCAGCGGTGTCTGAGAACAGAAGCTCTGTTAAGAAGTTTTAAGCAAACATTATTAGATATGACCTCTTATTTATCAGTGAAGGGAAGTCTGTTACCCTCTCACTGCCTCAGCAAAAGACCTATTTTCCCAGCCGTAATATCCCCGGCAGCAATCGTTCTGATTGGAGTTTAGGATGATGCAGTAAATACACCAAAGCTGAATTTAACCAGCAGAGAAGCAAATAACATAACTTGAGGCCCTTGGCCATAAAAATGCAGACGTTTACCTTGAATGTTGACTCAAACCATTTCAATTTTGTGCCAAATGAGGCTTGAAATGTATCACCCCGTGTTCGGTGTCCAACCAATAAAAATCGCCTTAAATATTGCACCTTCCTGCTGGCAGTGCTGCAGATGGGAAACAACTCCCTCTGGGTCGGGCCCCTGGGAAGCACAGCAATAATGATGGGGTTTGTTTGTTTATTTAGGGATCTGAGAGCAAACTGTGAATATTCACTGATGTTGGGGAGGCTTTTTGCCATCACCTTGGCTGCGCTGCGAGGTAGAGCTTTGTCTTTCAGCTCTGACATCTCCAAACCCGCAATTTCAGGTGGAAGGAGCAGGATATGGTGAAGCAGGAGCACGGATAGGTAAAGGAAAGCAGCCAAAATCTTTATCTCTGCACTTTACTGAGCTTCCTGATTCATTAGCAGCCCTGATTATCCAGTTCCGTGGCTGTAATCCCTAATTAAACAGCACTGCTGACAGCATGTTTGTGCCAAGCTGAACATAAGTGGCCTCTCCTTAATAAATGGGGAAGTCTGATCTCTGCACTGTTAACAGAAAAATGAGAGCCCCAAGTTCTTGGAGAGTGGTAATTGCCACAGGGACCTGCTTTCATTTTACCCCCTTAAATGCACAGTCGATGACCATTAATGTGCAATATCCTTTAAACTGTAATTCCTCCAATCAAAAGCTGTTTTAAAAAGCGGAGGGGAGGACTCTGTGCCCATCAGGCAGTGAGGTGGTGATGAATCCATCTGGAGGAGAGGCCACAAGCTGGAGGTGTTGTCATTTGTTTCCAGCTCCTGGATTCTCCATGGCCTTTCCCTGGGGACCAAAGGAGGCTCGAGCTGATTCCTGACTGCACTGATGTTCTGCTGCCTTGAGAGAGACTTACAGGTGTTTGGTGCTGCTTGAATTTCTGTGCCATTTTTGGGTCCCTGTTTGGATGATCCACCTAGCAAAACCATTTAGGGGAAAAAATGAGGGTATGTGGTATGGGTGGAGTAATTTTTGTACCTTACGTTATTCACTGGTTTGGCAGCAAACAGCTTTGAAATGGCTGAAACAGGATCACACCAGCCTGGTTCCAGGAGCTCAGGTGATCCCACTTTTCCACCTCACCCCCGTGTCCATACAGGGATTTTTTTAACCTTTCCTACCACACTGCCTGAAACAAGAGCAGCTTCTTTTCCAAGAGCACCAAGGGAACAGAGTTTGCAGCTGCTGTGGGGATGTTTATGTCTGACACAGGGCTGAAGCAGTGCTGCCATTTTTTTTCCAAAAAGGTGGGGTTAGCCTGAAAGCTTCTGGCTCTAAATTTTGAGACTGTGGTGTAGAGAGACTGAAGGATGAGGGTACACCTGGGGGGTCAGAGCTGCACTCGCACAGAACGGTGCTTGGGGATCGTCCAGGGAGCACAGCTACCCCTGCCCAGCCAGGTCTGCTCCTTCCCCTGTGCTTTCAGCTCTTGTCTCTGCAATATCTGCTGCCCCTCCCTTTCTGTGAAGTTGTGCTCAGGCTAGGCAGGAGCAGAGCCCCTGGGGTTAGATATCAGGAAAAAGTTTTTACAGAAAGAGTGATAAAGCACTGGAATGGTCTGCCCGGGGAGGGGGTGCAGTCACCATCCCTGGATGTGTTTAAAGAGAGATTGGATGTGGTGCTGGGTGCCGTGGTTTAGTTGAGGTGTTGGGCATGAGTTGGACTTGATCTTGAAGGTCTCTTCCAAATCTGGTAATTCTGGGATTCTGGGATTTTGGGTCCGGGTGGGGAAGGGGTTTTACAGAGCAAACAGAAGGGATTCCTCCCCCTTTGCGGTGACCCTGCTCCTTTAAAGTCACGGGGCTCGTGTCCCTGCCCAGCCCGGGGCTGTGGTTCAGCTGCAGAGGCTGTGGCAGATGGAGAGGCTGCCCCAAGCTGGAGGCACTGCTGCTATAAATTCCCTGTGCCCTCGGAGCTCAATGCCACGCAGGGAACAGCTCCTTCTGGCGCTTCAGGTCCCATTTTTTCTGCCTCCGCAGCAAAGCCCGGCTGTTGGGGCCAGGGGATGCTCTGGGTTCTGCAGCCTGGTCCCAAACAGGCTCGGAGAAGGGGCAGTACCTGCAGCACAAGGGGCACCTGAGCCTGTGTCCCCCAAATTCACCAGTGCTGGGAGGTGAGGTCCCCCTGCCCATCTGTTGTTTCCTAAGGGGTGCCCTTCTTTTGAGGAGCCACGTGAGCCATCCCAAGCCTCCCCCATCGCTGCCTTATCTTTTGTATTTTATTTTCCCCGAGCAGACGTGAAGATCGTGCTTTTGTCAGCTTTCCTCTCGCTCACAAAAAAAAAAGGGAAGAAGAATTTGAAAAGAATATTAAATTCAGGAAGGGTGCACAGAAGGGATGAGAACAAGTTTTCCTATCGCACATCAGAGCCAAATGTGTCCCACATTCCCCTCCTTGAGGCGGATCCTTTGCCTTGATTTCTTTACCTTTTTCTTTTCTTCTGTCGTGACTCCTGGAATAATTAGTCACCAGCAAACGTGTGTGTGTAGTTTTAAAGGCAACTTTTATATCAGCAGCATGGGTTCCCTTTGCCAGGGCTCTGCAGTGCCTCGTTCCCTTGAAGATATGCAATCAGCACTTCTCCTGAACCCACTGATATACTTGGCCATCACTTAAATATCATTACAGGGAAGATTTCGACGAGATCACTGCACGTTAGGCTTTAAAGTTTGACTTTAAAAGAATGTCTGGGCTTTGCTAAAAGGCATTAGTAATGGGATTCTCTATCTTTGAGCTTAATTTATTCTGAAGAGAAAAAGGCCATTATCTTAAATCTTTTTTTTCCCCTTTTCCTCCTCGTACAAAAAAGAAGAAAGAGAAAAGCAGCCTCTGAAGTCCAGCACTTATGGCAAGCCCATTGTTTAATTACTTGCTCTTTTCATCCTTTGGAGGGGGGTGAGCTTGGGCTGAGATGGCAGCCAGCCGTGTTTTGGCATCAGGGCTCCTGTTGCTCCACAAACAATGCCAGGCTTGGGGGGTTTTTCAACCCACCTTTCTCTCAACCCTATTTGCTCCAGGATCAGCAAGTTGTGGGTTCTTTTTCCATGAGAAAAGGAGAGTCATTCCCGTTATGCAGTGCTGTGGCTGAGTCCCAACTGAGCCAGAAGGAGAGAGCAAAATCCTGGGATTTCTCAGTGTTGGCCAACAACTGCAGGCTGGGAATCTTCCTCTGGAAGAGTTTGTGTGCCAGACAGGCAAACCCTGCTTTGCAGAGCTCTCACAGATCAGGAGTGAGTCCATGGATGTGTTTTATGTGCGGACACTGCCGGGAGCAGCTCTTGGCTTTGGGAGGATTTGATTTCCATCAATACCATCAGGGCAGAGAGCCCCTACAAACCTCCTGTTATTAGTGCTCAGCCAGCCTTGACATTTTTGGTGCATCCCAAGCCTGCGTTGTGCTCGTGCATCAGAATTGATCAAAAAGCCTTGCCTTGGGTTTAATTCCACCTGAGGACGGGTCTGGCCTTGGGTTACAGCATGCAGAACTCTTGGATCAGGCAAAAAACAGACACCAAATAAACCAAACCCTGAACAGCTTTCAGCCTTTCTGGCCTTGGGTTACAGCATGCAGAACTCTTGGATCAGACAAAAAACAGATACCAAATAAACCAAACCCTGAACAGCTTTCAGCAGCAGAAGTATCGTTTTAGCAAAACTGGGTGCAAAACCCTGGGAAAGGTTCAATTCCAATTTTCCAATTCTGAGCCAGATGTGGCTCCCTGGAGCACAGGGCTGGAGCCTCCATTCCCATCAGTGCTCTGAGTTTGGAATTCCCTGCTGGAGCAGGGAGGTGTGCTGGCTCCAGCTGTCCCTGGGCTGTGAGTTTCCCATTCCTCAGAACTGGTTTGTGCTCTCTGTGCCCGGCTGGGTGCAGGCAGGAACTCCACCCCTTGGAGCTGGAGCTGCCAGAGTTGGAGTTACCCGACGAGCTAAGGATCAATTATCCATTAGAGACCTGGTAATGATGAGAATTAAATGAGCTTTTGCTGAAGTGCGCTGTGCTGCTGTTCACCTTCACATGGAGTCTGAAGAGTGCCAACATCTGCACAGATAATCCATCATCTGGCAAGCACATTGATCCCTGTTCACAGCTGGGAGGGCTCTCCTGCTGCCTCTCCTGGGACAGGGAGCTCTGCACACAGGAGGGAGGGATGTGGTGGTTTCCCATGCCTGGGATAGACACATCACCCTTGGCTGCAGTTCTGGGGGGCATGGGAGCAGAAGACCATTAAACTCTTCACACTCTTCCCTCCCGCCTGGTTTGAGGCAGTTTCCCACCATGGATGTGCTGGGAGAGCCTGGAGAAGCAAAGGCTCCAGGGAGAGCTCAGAGCCTCTTGCAGGGCTCAGCCTCTTGCCAAGGGGTCAGGACTCTGCCATGGAGCAGTGTGGGACATCTCCCTGTGGACACTCCAGCTGCTCCTGTAGCTACAGCTGTGTCCTCAGGGAGTTGCCAGCTCTTGGTGTTTCTGCTGCACCCCTGCCTGGTGAGCTCAGGAGCTGCCCTGCATGGTTTCAGCACCTTTAGTGCTGGTGTTTGTCTGTTGTTCCTTCAGAGAATCCCAGAATCACTGAGGTTGGAAAAGACCTCAGAGGCCTTTGAGCCCAAGCTGTGCCCTGTCCCCACCTTGTCACCAGCCCACAGCACTCAGTGCCACATCCAGGTGTTCCTTGGACGTCTCCAGGCATGGGGACTCCAAACCTCCCTGGGCAGCCTCTTCCTGACAACTCCTCAAGTGAAGGAATTCCTTTTGATCTCAAATCTGAACTTCCCCTGGTGCAGCCTGAGCCTGTTCCCTCTCCTCCTGTCCCTGTTCCCTGGAGCAGAGCCCGACCCCCCCGGCTGTCCCCTCCTGTCAGGGAGTTGTGCAGAGCCACAAGGTCCCCCTGAGCCTCCTTTGCTCCAGGCTGAGCCCCTTTCCCAGCTCCCTCAGCTGCTCCTCATCACAGGACTGACTCTCCAGACCCTTCCCCAAGTTCATTGACCACTTTTTCTCCAACTTCACAGTTGGAGCCAAGCCAGCCTTTGGCATTGCTTGTCCCAGGCCTGGGTGGTTTCAAACAAGGCTGTGACCATCCATGACCCGAGGGTTGAGTCTTCCAAGGGTTCCAGTGCTTTGGGTGTTGTCTCATGAGTTTGGCATTAAGCTGGACTTAAACCTTGGCCTCCTGACCCCAAACTTCATTTCCTACCCCAACCTTTGTCTCCTGGCTCCAACCTCAGTCTCCTGCCTCCATCCTTTATCTCCTGACCCCAGCCTTGGTCTCCTGACCCAAACCTTGGTCTCCTGCCTCCAACCTCAGGACTCAAAAAGTGTCCCTAGGCATCTGCAGCATGATCTTTAATTTCTGCAACTTGCAGAGATCGATGCAGGCTCCCCAAGACAGCCCAGCCCAGTGGTTAAACCAGCACCAGTTCAAACTTCCCTTGTTTGAATCCCTGTGATTCTGTTCCTCCCCACGGCACGGCTCTGTGACAACGCTTCCCTATTGCAATGCAGTTCTCGCAGGTTAATTTATTTTTTCCAAGGCACTTTGCAAACATTAAGTGTTACATAAATCTCGGGTATTATTATCCACGAGATGCATTGATTTGCAGAGTGTGGTCGTATTGTCTGGATTTCTTTTTTCCTTTAAAAATTTCAATCCATTAGAAAGAAGGGGGAGGAGAAGGCGGGGGGAGCCCCACAGGTCTTGTACAAGACCAAATCGTTCCATAAACACAGAGCTGAAAGTGGCTGATCAATGAGAAGGCAAACGGGGCCAATTGTGCATCAGCTCCTGCCTCCAGTTCCAGTTTGTACTGGGGACTCTGGGCTTGCTGGGATCGGTGCACGAGTGTGGGGACCAGCTCCTACTGCAGTGGGACATTTTCCCACTTTTTCCCTTAATTCCATGCCCCCTGTGTGACTCTGCTGCCCTTGGTTATGGAAAGGAGCAGCTCATGTGCAATTGGGAAAATCCAATCCTCCCAATTTTCTCTATCTCTCTGGGGACAGGGAAATTCACAGTGGCATTTTGGGGGTTCTGGAGGTGCCCACGGGGAATAAATCACAAGGGAGCAGCAGAGGAGAGCAGGGCTGCTCCTACAGCTCCTCGGTGATGCTGTAATTTACGTTATCGGGAGCAGCAGGACAGGAGAGATAACTGAATGCTTTCTGTTAGGGTGGGGGCTGACAAACATGGGGGGTTATTTTTTGGCTGAGTGACACCGTAATGGCAAGCATTGTGTTCTTCTCCATTTTCACTTGGGAAGCTGAGATGGAGCAAGCAGGGACTATCTGTCTTTTAGTCATGGAAAGGTGCCCCCTCCCCAGCTCCAATCAATCATAACTCTCCAGGAGTCATTGATTTACAGACAGCGCCAAACCACCTGCTCGCTGCATCCCCAGGTTATTTTCTTCTTGTGAGAAACTCTGGATTCTGCATCAGTGGGAGGCAGAAAGAGGCAGGACAGTTGTGACCAGAGAGCTGAACCTCCCTTGACCTGCTCCCCTGTCTTGCATTCCTTGTATCCCCCACTCACTGCTCACATCTGGGCTGAGACTAAGCAAACTTCTCTCACAGCCTGTAAAATCCTCAGTTTTTGAGTCGATGAGATGGGGATTGCTGATCCTGGGAGAAACAGCTCTTGCCAGTGGTCCCTAGTTTGGTGTTAATGGTTCAAGTGTTGAGCTTTTCTTGGAGCAGAGTCATGTCAATCCTCTTGACCTGCAGATTTTCACTGGAAAAGGGGATGTGAGGTAATTGCAACAGGCCTTGAGTGCCTCTGCCCTGGATTCTCCCACATTCAAAGCAAGCACTTGAATTTTGCCGTGGTGCACCAGCTTCCCAGACACAGAAAAGTGCAGAAGCTGTTGCTTTCCAGCAAGCCAAGAAAAACCATGCAGGGTTAGATTTTGTTTACTGGATGGGATTCATGTTTGCAGAAGTGCTTTGAGATTCTGGGCAGACGGACCCGGCAGAAACGCGAAGCGCCGTTGTTCTCCTCCCGTGGCGCGATGTGAAAGCTGAAGCTGCACTCGTAACAAACTTCCCCCAAATCTGAAGTGTGCCAAGGTTTCCGAGCTGATCCGCCTCTGCTCTTGAGAAGAGTGGCCCTTGTGAGGCAGTAGATTACAGCCGTGAGCTGTGCTGGGAGCGGGATCTCTCTCCTGCAGAACACACTCTCATTGTCCCAACCGCGGTTTGGTATTTGCCATAAGCCACGCGCTCTTATGAAAAACCATTTGCAAGATAAGTAAAGGAAAATGTAATCCCTGAGTGGAATGAAAGGTGCTTTGAAATGAATGGGGGATAATCCTTTTGTTGTCTGTTACAAATGCACTTTATTTCTGCATTATCTGAGCATGAGAATAGTCTGTTCTCTCAACCAACAAATCCACTGCAGCACCCTCTCCTCGGCCCTCAGACCCCGGCGCGGTGCCGGCACCGCCTCTGAACTCCCTCAGCTCGGCGGGTTGCAGAAAGAGCTCTTTTGAATTTCAAAATCCTGCTGGTGTGATTATTTTGGCGTTCGCGGTGCGCAGAGCCTCGGCTTAAGTCGCGCTAAAGGCGCGGGTTGGGATGCAGGAAGCGGTCTGAGGGATTTAGCCGCCTACCTGCCCCTGCCTTCCCATCCAAACAGGCAGGGAAATCTGCCTCAATTGCTTTCACAATCACAAAGCCTCTGCTCCAGGGACTTGTAGTTGGGGTCGAAGGATTTCTTCCATCTGCTTTCAATGTGTTTTTCTTTGTTGGCGAGTTTCTCTCTGCAAGTTCAAGCCCATTGATTTATGCGAGGAGATGCTTCCAGCTTCAGCTGGACTTGGTGACCCCCGTGGCAGCAGCCAGGGCCGGATCCATCCAGACACTCCAGCAGAAATGAACGCTCAGAGCCTCAAGACTGAATGCTGCAGAGCCTGGAATGGCAGCAGCTCTTCCCAGCTGATGTTAAAGTGCTTTACTTACTGCAGGCATTGATTCTCAGGGCCTGGAAAATGCATCCCAGCACGGCTTCTCCTTGGATTTTTAGTGAGTGTCCAGAGTTCAGGAGATAAGGCATGAGTCATCTGTTCACTCTGATTTTGTTGTCTGCCATACCCAGCCTCCAGCCAGAGATTCAGAATTTCTTTATCCTCTTTTCTGTCTCCTGGTTTGATACAGTTTCCCATCATGGAAATTCTGGAAGAACCAGGATGTCCAGCCTGGGGAGGAGAAGGGTCCAGGGACACCTTGAAGCCTCTTCCAGGGCCTAAAGGGGCTCCAGAAGAGCTGGAGAGGGACTGGGGACAAGGGATGGAGGGACAGGACACAGGGAATGGCTTCCACTGCCAGAGGGCAGGGATGGATGGGATATTGGGCAGGAATTTTTCCCTGTGAGGGCAGTGAGGCCCTGGCACAGGGTGCCCAGAGAAGCTGCATCTGCCCCATCCTGGAAGTGTCCAAGGCCAGATTGGACAGGGTTTGGAGCAGCCTGGGACAGTGGAAGGTGTCCCTGCCCAGGGCAGGGAGTGACATTGGATAATCTTTGAGGTCCCTTCCCACCCAATCCATCCCAAGATTCTGTTTCCATTCTCCACTGAAGACAGGATGCAGATTTTCCTTTTAGTTTTGTTTTGAGGGAAGCCCTTGGAAGGGAGGTCTGTTGTGGACCAAGCTGTTGCACACCTTGCAGGATGGGCAATGCCTTCTCCTGGGTGAATTCCCAGCAGCAATGACCTCTGCTTCAACCCATCAGATCCCATCAGGATCCCATCAGATCCCAGCTGTGCAGGCACCATCCTGGCTTCCCCTAAATCAACAGGAGAGCCTGGGGCTCCCATCATTCCCACCGCCTATGGCATGGATGGTTTCAGCCTTGGAATAATCCAGTTGCTTTCAGCAAAACAATTACAGCTCTTATAATTTTTCTTTGCAAGCAGAGTAATTAGAGGAGAATAGGAAATTAATTAAAAAGCTAATTATAAAGCCCATTAATGTTGTTTTCAAATGTTTAAATGAATTTACTTTTGCTAAACGCCACCAATTTCCAGTTTTTTCAGCTCTGGTGGTGTCTGTGGGTTGGGGAACTGAGGGAATCAAAGCGTGGGTTCCTGACGTGGCGTGGCACCGTGCTGCCTCTCCTAAGGAGATTAGGACATCGATGATGGGAAAGACACAGGAACAGCACTAAGCTGGCTGTAAGCCTGTTGTCTTCCAGCTTTTTCCATTACTAGGCACAAAGGAAATTCAGGTTTCCTGCCTCCTGAAGTCTCATGCCATCCTAATCTCAAGCTAATCCCTTCAAACAAGCGTTTCCCTGCCCTTGGAGCAGGTTTGCCACGGGGTCTTGCTTTCTCAGGAGCCGCGAAACGCTGCAATTAATCGGGGTGCTTAGGTGGCTTCTTCAAGACCACATTAGGCTCAGCAGCAATTTAAAGCGAGTGTCCACCGGTGAACGGTGAAAACCACCCAGGGAAAAGCCGGGATGTTCCCATGCATAGCAAACGATTCATTAGCATCCGAGCGATTAGGCGGAATGCCGAAATGACCTTGCAGTCATTAGGAGCGAGGTGTGTTATGACTTAAGTTTAGAGGGACTTGCATTACAATGTAACATCTAATTAGTGTTACCTCTGCTAATTGCTACATATTGCTGAGGTATATAAAAATAAATGCCTGAGCGATAGCGGGGCCAGCGGTGTTGGAACAGGGGGAGAAGTTTCCTGCCATAATGAGCAGCAGCAGCTTGGTTCCCTTTGCCGGCAGCTTGTTAATGTGGCTCTTGTTGTCTGCTGAATGTAAAGAGGGATTTTTGTGGGGGATTGTGACTGTGGGGTTCTCCAGAGCCTTTTGTGGGGCAGGTTCCCACTGCTGGAGTCGGGGTGAAACCACAGGAGAGTTGGGGGGAATTGTGCAACGTCACCACCAACCCCTCCACCTGGCTGGTGGTGGTGGCTCTGCCAAAAAAAGTGGTCCTTGCATGAGGCTGCAGTCATGGATTTGGGATCAGAACTTTCACCTGTGCTGCCAGAAATAAATCAGGAATCTTAGAATCCTTCGTGCTGGAAAATAATCCAAGATCAAGTCCAGCCATCAATTCAGTGCCACCACCATGGGAGAGACTTCTGCTGCCAGAGAACCAGCAGAGGATGAGAGGAAACAGCCCCAGGCTGCACCAGGGGAGGCTCAGGATGGACATCAGGAGGAATTTCTTCCTGGAAAGAGTGGTCAGGCTTGGCAGGGGCTGTCCAGGGAGGTGTGGAGTCCCCATTCCTGGAGGTGTCCACTCAGAGCTCTGGGCTGGGGACAAGGTGGGGATCAATCACAGCTTGGACTCGATGATCCTGGAGGTCTTTTCCAGCCTTAATAATTCTGGGATTCTCTGTTCACCACTTAATGACAGCCTTGGGAGCCACCTCCAGCTGTTCTTCCAACACTTCTGGGTTTGGTGACCCCATCCTGCCCTGTGCACTCTGTGCCAGCACTTGACAACTCCTTCCTTGAAGAAATGTTCCCTGATATCCTATCTAAACATTCCCTGGTGCAACTCATGAAAAGGACACAAAAGGAAGAAATAAAGGGAAAATAAGACAAATGCTGAGGTTTTCATGCCCAAGCACTCATGAGTCCTCTCCCCAAAGCTACAACTTTTGGAAGATCAGACTGTATGGATAAGCCAAGAGTAAGAGATGGGTTGACCAAGGAATAATCTCTGCAGGAGGCTGTGCTCTGGGTATTTTCCTGTACACAGGTATCAATCACTCTCTTCATAAAGAGAATAATTTTGTGTTCATCCTGCCTTGCTGATGAATGGCACATGTACAGGAAGCAGGCTTGGAATTCAGGCAGCAGACCAAGGGTGACAGTGTCAGGAACAGCACTGGTGTGACCAGGACAGTTTCCTTTCTAGTGTAACTACAAGTGAAGGGGTGGAAAACCACTGGGAATTTTAAAAACAAAACCGTGCCTGTCTGAATTCCTGGCTTCTCAACACTTTCACTTCTCAGCTTCACAACACTTCAGTTTCCCAGCTGCCTGTGTGAAGTTCTTAGAAGTTGTTTTTTTTTATTTTTTTTTTTAATTGTTTGTTTATGGTTTGTTTTAGTTTTGTTTTATTTTCAGCCACCGGGTTAGGAGAAACAGCTCTGCTGATAATTAAAGTGAAATCTTTGTTCCGTGTGGTCTTTAGTCCTAAGATCATCATCAGAGCCAGACACTGATATTTTGATATTCTAGACAATTTTTTTTTTGATATCTGGAGGGGAGTTACAAAGCAGGGAAGGACGGCAGGCCTGGCAGTTTTATAATGGCTCTGTCTAATGTGCAGTACCATGGGACACCTCTCAGATGTCTCCACGGTGGCTTCTGTGTGCTTCAAACACGTGTGCTCTTAACTGCAGAAACCAGCTCCTGAATTAATGACTGCGGCTTCAAAGGGCCCTCCCCCTCCCCACGCTGGAGATCTGAGGGCCATCTCCGAGTGGGTGACATGCCTTTGAAAATTATGCAGCGCAAACAATAAACCTCATTAAAGGAAGTCAGCAAAAGCGGCTCAGCTCCCAGCGTGGGGAGCGGACACGGTGGGGACACGGTCCAGGATCTGTGTCCAGGGCCAGGCAGGACCAAAAACTCTGTGTGTGAGAGCAAAGGGCATCTGAGTCACAGGGGAAGTGCCAAATTCTGCTCTTGGTCACATCAAATCTCTGCAGAGCTCCAGGATGAGGTGGAGTGGCCAGGAAGTGCCCAGTGGGAAAGGACATGGGAGTGGTGGTCAGCAGTGGCTGGACATGAGCCAGGTGTGTCCAGGTGGGCAAAAGGCCAGTGGCCCCTGGGCTGTGCCAGCCCCAATGTGGCCAGTGGGCCAGGATAGTGACTGTCCCTCTACACTGGCCACTGCTGAGGGACCCTCAATGCTGTGTCCAGTTCTGGGGCCTCACAAGAGAGACATTGAGGAGCTGCAGCATGTCCAGGGAAGGGGCTGCAGCCCCCAGAGCAGCTGAGGGAGCTGGGAAAGGGCTGAGCCTGGAGAAAAGGAGGCTCAGGGGGACTTTGTGGCTCTGCACAACTCCCTGACAGGAGGGGACAGCCGGGGGGGTCGGGCTGTGCTCCTGAATAGGGACAGGAGGAGAGGGAACGGCCTCAGGCTGGGCCAGGGGTGGGTTAGATCTGATATTGGGAAATGTCTCTTCACCCAAAGGGCTCTCAAGCACTGGTACAGGCTGCCCAGGCCGAGTCCCCATCCCTGGAAGTGTTCAGAAAACATGGATGTGGCTCATGAGGACACAGCCTAGTGCTGAACATGAAGGTGGTGCTGGGTTGGTGGTTCCCTTTGATGGTCTGAAGGTTCTCTTTGAACCTCAACAGTTCTGTGACTCTGTGAGTGCCCATCCCCACAAGGTTGTAGCATTCCCTCTGAGGAGCTGCTGGAAGCAGAAGCCAGGCAGAAGGAGCCAGGTGGGATATGGCTCATGGGCAGCTCTGACAGCTGAGGGGCTTGGATGAGTTCCTTGTGTCCTGAGAAGAGCTGGGCAGTGCAGGGTAGAGCTGCTCACCTGCTCCCTCTTCATCATGGGGCTGTGGGGAGGGTTTTTCTTGGCTGAGTGAAATCAGTACCATGACAAGCAGCTCTACATCAACCAGAACCTCTGCTGAAGTCTGGTCCACCTCACTGATCTCCAAAGAGAACACACCCTCGCGTCGAGCTTGGGGCCAGCTTGGCCACCCCGACTCTCTGCCTGTTTTGAAATGAGGATTAATGAGTTCCTCCATCTGATACTTGTTTGATATTTGCCATTTGGGTTCATTTTAAACTAATTTTATTCTCCGTGTCACTGGCAATTTATGCAGCAAACGCAATTATTGGAGATGAGCGCCTGCTGCAGCTGAAGGCTACGAGTGCCACTTCCTCGGATGCGTGAGGAGCGGAGAGCTGGGGAATTGGGGCGGGGGGGAGGGAGAAGGAATATTAGAAAAATAATCTTTCCCTACAATACTCTCAGAGCTGATACACACACCTTCATAAAAAAGTAATTTAATTTTCCCAGTGCAGCACGAAAAGGAGATCTAATTACCCACTTCTAAATTGCTTCCTTAATTTTTCAAAACATGGCTTTTTGTTTGTGCCTCTCGCCGAGCCTTGCTCAGAGCCTGCCATGGAGCTCACCTCCATCTGGAGGTCAGTGATAAAGCCACCTGGAGAGGAACTTGCTCCTGATAGCAGGTGTTGGAGCTCCTAATGGGCCACGTGGGCCTTTTGTCTGTGCTGATGGGGCTCTTCCACAGGAAACATCCTCCAGGAAATGCTGGGAATTCGGGAGGTATTTGGAGTTTGTCTAGGGATGTGCATCAAACACAGGTTCTTTTCTCAAGGTTTGCAGGAGTTTTCCTGCCTCAAAGCTCTGCTTTTTCCTGCTTTCTGGGTTTCTGGGTCTCACAGCATTGCTGCGGCCCCACATGTGTTCTGTGTCTGTATCAAAGACTGTAATCCTCCGGAATGAAATTCTGGAGTCTCTGAGAGATTCCCGTGGGTGCTGCCTTTTAGGGTGTTTATTTACCTGGACAACATGTTCTGCCGAGTCCCCAAAGACCGGCGTTCCTGCAGGAAGATCTTGTAAAAATCATCAGCTGTGTTTGAGAGGAGTTTTTGAAAAGCCTGCCTGTTTTGATCGTGTTGCATCGTGCGCCTCTCCGTGCTTCGTGTACCTTTCCTGTGGATTTCCCTGAAGTTCAGCTCACAGGCTTGCCTTTGGAATGTGAAATGATGTACACACACGCCTTCTCTAATATTTATGGGATAAATGCTAAGCTGTACTTCAGTGATTATCAGGAGCTTCTCAAAAACAGGTTTCAGGCGTCGGAGCTGACATCACACCTTCAATTATTTACTGGGAGCTGGTTTTCAAACAGCTGGCTGAGGTTTGTTCAGGTATTCAGAGGCTCAAAAACAGGGGGGAATGTTCAGCCTGGAGAGGAGAAGGATCCAGGGAGAACTCTTCCAGTGCCTAAAGGGGCTCCAGAAGAGCTGGAGAGGGACTGGGGACAAGGGATGGAGGAACAGGACACAGGAAATGGCTTCCCACTGCCGGAGTGTCCAAGGCCAGGCTGGACATTGGGGCTGGGAGCAGCCTGGGACAGTGGACGGTGTCCCTGCATGGCAGGGGTTGGAATCAGATGGGCTTTAAGGTCGTTTCCAGCCCAATCCAGGCTGGAATTCCACGACTCTATGAATACAGCTCCAGTGCGTGTTGTCCATGTTGTGAACTTCTTTTTGTCTTGCATCCCACAGTTAAACTCCCCCTCTCTCTGCTCTCTGCCTTTTTGGGTCTGAATTCTGCACTGAAAGCTGCAGGGATGGGTTTTTTTATTCCCTGTTGGTCTCATGGTGATGGATTACATTTCTTTGTTTCACCCCGTTTTCCCCCCAAACATTAATGGCAGCAAATGAGAGCTTTTCATAGAATCCCTAGGGGTATCTCATAGGTATCTCACAAAATCCTCGAATGGTTTGGGTGGGAAGTGACCAGAAGGACGATCTAATTCCATGCCCCTGTGTGGCTGGTCATAGCAGCAGCGTGGGTCAGAATGCCCACTCCTCCTGCCGGACACGAGGGGGTCAGGACCGCATGGGCTGGGGCAGCAGCTGCCAGCAGAGCTCTCCCGCGAGCCTGGCTGTTCAATAATGCTCTAATTAACTACTGCAAACTTCAGAGGACCCAGCTAACTCTAATTGAGAGATCAACAGAGGCTGCAATGAAGTTAGATGTGCATACTAATTACTGAATTATCTAACACCTGCTTCGGAGAGCGGCACCAAAATATAAATACATTTTGCATTGTAAGGCCCTTGCTTTGAGGAAGGCGAGATCTTGCCTCGTCAGGCACATCTCAGCTCCCTGGCTTCCCAGAGGCTCCTCGCTGCAAAAGCTCTGTCCTTTATTTTTAGGCAGGGTGGTGAGGCTGTCATATTGCAGGCTCAACTTGCAAGGAGCCAATTAAGCAGCATTCCAAACATTAATGCGATGCTCCCAAGGTGATGGTGAAGATGATGATGATGATGACGATGATGGTGATGACGTCTTTGGTGAGGCCCTGGTGAATTCTTGGGCACTCCGAGTTTCATGTCAGTGTCCAAATGACACTCCATTTGCTGGCAGCTCCAAAGCTACTCCAAAAAAAAAAAAAAAAAAGAAGAGTAAAAAAAAAAAAAAATTCATTTTTCAGCTGTTAAGTGGCAAATAAAAAGGTTGAGTGTCCCAGGCATCAGTGCAAGGATCTGCTGAAGGGCTGTGGTCAAACACTCTGGCAATGGAGAAGAGAAACAAGATAGGGGAGAGGAAAAGCTGGTTTGGAGGTTGGGTTTTTTTTGTTGGTTTTTTTTTTTTTATTATTATTCCATTCTGTTAGGTTTTTTTGAATACTGATCCGAGGTGCGATTTCCACATCATCAGCTCAGTCAGCCGTCACCAGCAGCCCTCTGAAGGCAATAATTTTCTGCTAAGCAATTTTGTCAGCGTGCTGGAAGGATAAATGAAACCAATGTTTCGGTGCTTTGTCCAGCCTGGAATCAGCACGTGGCACATCTCCCCTCAACAAGTGGTTATTCCCTATTTTCTTTTGTTGAGGATTAAGCCGTTTACCATGGAAAATGCGTGAGCTTTGCTATTTCCTCCCCCTTTTTTTCCAGTATATTTGCTCAAGTGAGACTCGTTGGCTGTTTTGATGGTTTCAGTAGCGCTGTCTGCGTTTGTTACCGAGCTGGTTGGATGCTTTCCTTCTGGCAACTGACTATTCCATCCCTCCTGAAAGGCAGGAGCCGTCGTGGGGCCTCCTGCTCTCCAAATGTTGCTTTTGCTCGTGGTTGTTGTGATGCACAGAACCTTGAAATCCAAAATTCTTGGCTGCACTGAGCCAGAGCCAGGTAGGGGAGGGGTTTTGCAGGGCAAAGAACCTGTTTTTTGGAGTCCCATCCTGACTCCAGGCTCTGTTGTTGCCCTCTTGGAAAGACAGACACAGTTTGTCCGTTGCTGCCTTGTCCCAGCAGATCTCTTCCTTGGGATGAGATGGCCTCACGTGCATCCCCACGAGGTGTCTGAGCTATTTCAGGCAAGGGGTTGTTAGAAATTCCCCTCTCGCTGCTCTTACCCGCCGCAAACTGGGATTATTGACTGCCTGCGATGCCCAACTTCCCTCAGCCTGCTGCTTACTTGGAAAATCTTTCTGTAAGCGCAGTTGCCAAGCAACTGTCAGCTGTACTTCCAAGACGCTCAGGCCGCCTTCAAGATGTTTGGACCCAAATGCTGCTGCTCTGCTCTCCAGGATCACAGTTCTCCCTGGGCAGGGAGCTTTGGGAAGGCTGGGTACCATTCCTCCCATCCTGGCATTATCTCCCTGGCTTTATTAGCAGGTTTTCCCAAAGCAAAGCTGGAGGTGTAGGTTTAAGTGAGATATTAGGCAGGTATTTGTTACTGTAAGGGTGGTGAGAAACGGTGCCCAGAGTGGTTGTGGACTGCCCATCCCTGGAAGTGTTCAAGGAGCAGCCTGGTCTGGTGGAAAGTGCCCCTGCCCATGGCAGCAGGGTGGAAAAGGATGGACTTCAGTGTCCCTTCCCAGTTGAGCATTCCACGATTCCATGGTTGTGTCAGAGCCGCTGCCTGCAGTGCTCCAGGGATGCTGTGGCAGGTGCTGCTGGCTCTGGGGGTGCTGTGGACTCATCACCCATTCTCCAATCCTCCATCCTCACCCTGGAATGCAGCTGCTCCAGGTTGTTTTTCCACAGCAGGAGCCCGGTAACGCTGCTGTCGGTATGCCCAGAGATGGGCAATGAGAAGCCCATCAAACTTTGCCTACAGAAGTGCTCATTAGCAGCCTCCCTCCGTCCATGGGCATGCATGGCTTGGTTCACTTTGGAGCCAGCCTGTTCCATCTGGGTTAATAGAAGGAATCTCTGTTCCATTAGGTGCATTACAGTGACAAAGCGCCGGGGGAGAGGGAGCTGGCGCCTGTCAGCCGCCCGAGGACCGGGCTGTCACTTGTGCCATCAAGCCTCCCTACTTATTTGCAATTTTATTTTCAGATGTGATTGACATCTGGAGGCTCTGACATTCTCGGCACAAACATACAGCCTGTTATTATGCTTGCATTAACATTTTGATAAACACACAGTGCAGCATTGAAAAAGTAATTACATGTCATCACATCTCTGCCTCATCAAAGAAAACTTTGCTGTGTAATTGCTCCAAGATTTACCCAGGTACTATGTGCTGCTTCCAGTAAAGGCTCCTTCCTCTTGAAGAGCTTACATTTACCTTTTAAGATGCACAATATCTTTTCCCCACGGGGCTTTTCTAGGGCTAAAATAAACTCAGAGATATAATTTCGCTTTCCATAAATACACAGGCATATTAGAGCGCAGTACTCTTTGCATAATATTTATTTAATGCTGGATGTAAATATGCTGTGTATTATATGGGCGAAGCTATCAAGAGGAGTTTTTTGCAGACAGGTAGAAATAGCACATTGTTACCCCGGCTCCTGCATTAGCACAAGGGCCCTTTGCACTTGTATTTATATGGGCACTTCTCACAATGACATCTAATTTTACAATAAAGTGAGCTTAGCTGAAGCGCCTCGCTGCAGATTCTAAAATATTGGCTATTTCCTCGCTTGTAAAGGACTTTTCTGATGGGTCTCTGAAAGAGGTATTATATGGAAGAATACAAATAATTTCAAGAGGGTTTTTTTTTTCCCCCATTCCTTCAGAGCAAGTAAGGAAGAGAAAATCTCATTGACGTTCAGTCAATAAATCTTGCGAGATAGGTGCTGAAAGACCGGAATAAAGGTAGAAGGGAAAAGCAGTGTATGATGATAACCCAGGTGAAGTGGTCAATGGGACAATTGCTGGCCATGGAGTGTTTCAGGTTCTTTTATTTAGGGTGCTCTGTGCTGGGTCTGAGGCACATTCCTCTTGCCTGAGAAACCAGGATAATACCAGGCTGTTCCCACTGCTGGCTGATGGGATTTCATTCCTTTTGCTGAAGCAGTGCTCGTTTGCCTCTGGAATTACAAGTTTCATGTTGTGCCCCCGGTTCTGATGGGACTGAACCCTGGTGTTTCCTACCAGCAGGTGAAGTGTTGAGTATTTGGTGAGTGGTTCAGTTTTCACATCGCAAGGTTTCCTCATGATCTGTGGTTCCTGGGGGATGTGGGGGATTATGCATTGAAGAGTTGGTCTGGTGCTGCTCCTGAAGAGGGGAATTATTCTCTGGGGCCTAATGAACAAAGCCTGAGGAAATCCTCTTCTCCCTTGCTGTAGGAATGAGGAATCACAGTCACTGCTTCCCATCTTCTGTCCTCTGATCAGGACGTCTGTTCCCATAGGAAAATGTTCCCTTTCTTCTCCAGGAACAGGTTTTCTCCACTTTCTCCAGGAGATGTGAGGGGAATGATTCCTAATTCTTTCCATCCAAGGTGGTCAGGGAATCACAAGATTGCTGAGGCTGGAAAAGACCTTTGAGATCATCGAGTCCAACCCTCCACCAAGCACCACCACCACGTTCAGCCCTAACCATGTCCCCAAGTGCCACATCCACACCTTTCCTGAACCCTTCCATGGGATGGTGACTCCACCACTTCCCTGTACAGTCTGTTTCAATGCTTGACAATCCTTTCCATAAGGTATCTTTCCTGATATCCAATCTAAACCTCCTCTGGCACATCCCGAGGCCATTTCCTCTCATCCTCTCAGTCTGAGCCCATCGCTGCTGGGCAGGACAGGAATTGTGCCAACCTTAGAGCTGCCACCACCTGAGCATATTGGCTTTTCCCAAAAAAATAATTCCCTTTCTTCCCTGGGCTCTAGCTGAGGTGTCTGGCATGACAGAAGCGCAGCAGCACCTCCTGGGGTGGGGATCCCCCAAATCCCTGCCCTCTGGGAGGGGATCCTTCCTCCAGGAGATGCCAGAGTGGATGGAGTGTGGAATCCTGCTCGGGAGCAGCTCGTTGGCTGCAGTGAGCCAGCGGGGCAGCTCAACATCCCTGACCTTGCTGGGAATGACCGGCGCCACGGGAAGCATCAGGGCTGGCCAGTGCATGATCCCAAGTGTGTTTAATGGTTGGATAATGCCCCGTTAATGTCTATTAATCCTCTCAGGAGCTTGGTATTAGCTCAGCTTTAGCACTGCACTGAGTCACTGTTTTAACAGGATGCACCCTGTGAACATCTGTATCTCACATCTGGATTATTATGATTATAGGCTTGTGGCCTATATACAGCGTTGATGAAATTAGATCTGGTGTTATACCTTCCCAGCAGCTGGGGGGGTTAATTCCCTCTCCTTCCTGCTAATGAGGGCTGGAAGGGCTGGAGGAGTGACCCTGAGTGTTGCCAGGGCTGGGGATGCACAGGATTGGTGCTGGGGTGGGGGAGATGCCGAGCTCTGAGCTGCTCTATCTAAGGATGAAAACTGTCTGGGCAAGGGAAGGTCAGCCAGAAGGGTTTGGACAGCCCTCAGGCACACGGTGGGATTTTTGGGATTGTCCTGGCAGAGCCAGGAACTGGACCCAATGATCCATGTAGGTTCCTTTCCAGCTCAGGGAAATCAGTGGAAATCTATGAATTACAACACAGGGTGGTGTTTTTGTTGTTGTGTTTGACCTTCTCCTTTCAATGGCCTATGGTGAGGAATGGCTCCCTGGATTTTATTCTTTTCCATCCCAATGAGCTGTGAGCTTCTGTGTTGCCCAAAAGCTCCAAGGTGTGGTCCCCCAATTCCACAACTTTGTAGCCACAAGAAGCTGAGAGATTTAATTGTCTCAGGTGAGACCCCCACCTTCAGGGCTGTGTCCAGCTCTATGAGGCCATGGAGATGCTCCAGGGCTGGAGCCCCTCTGCTCTGGGGCCAGGCTGGGAGAGCTGGGGGTGCTCACCTGGAGAGGAGAAGGCTCCAGGGAGAGCTCAGAGCCCCTTCCAGGGTCTAAAGGGGCTCCAGGAGAGCTGGAGAGGGACTGGGACAAGGGATGGAGGGACAGGACACAGGGAATGGCTTCCCACTGCCAGAGGGCAGGGATGGATGGGATATTGGGAAGGAATTGTTCCCTGTGAGGGTGGGCAGGCCCTGGCACAGGGTGCCAGAGAAGCTGTGGCTGTCCCTGGATCCCTGGAGTGTCCAAGGCCAGGCTGGACAGAGCTTGAAGCAGCCTGGGACAGTGGGAGGTGTCCCTGCCATGGCAGGGGTGGCCCTGGTGATCTCTAAGGTCCCTTCCCAACCCAAGTCAATGTCTGATTCTGGAATTCTGGAATTGGGGCAGCAGCTGCTGTGTCCCAGCAGGAACACGTCCCTACTGACGTAGGAGCAGCCGGGGAAGTCCTGTGTGCCATCTCAGCCTGTCACTGTTTATTGCATTACTTATCCCAAGGAGCTGCTGCAAGTGGCTCACGATTCCTCTTCATCTTTTTCCGTCCTCACCCATTTACTTTCAGGACATTTACATTTAAATGTGTGTTTCTGCAGAAGCTTTGCAGGAAAGCAATGTTGGACCAGAAAACAGAAAAAAAAAAAAAAAAAACCAAACCAGAGACTCCAAAATGCATTTTTCATGCTCCTTCATACTCTATTGATTTTGTTTTTCTCATTTTTTCTTATAAAGAGAAGGTTTTCTAATACATTTTTCAGAAATAAAGGAGTCAGCAGTTCTACCCTCCTAAAGCAATAGTTATTCACTGAGATTACAAACAGAATTTGGGAGGGAGGGCTATTTATATAAATTTCCCTTCCCAATAAAATGAATATGGTGAGAAGCAGACAGCTCCAGAGCCGTGTTCCCAGGCACAAGTTCTGATCCTGGGTTTCTGCCTTGCCTGGACTGTTGGTGAAGGGCAGCACACTTTGCTTCCATCAAATCAGAGAATCTCCTAGCTGGAAGGGACCCACAGGATCACCCAGTCCAGCTCCTGTTCCTGCCCACACACTCTGTCAGGGAGGCTTTGCTGCCCAAGAGTTTGGGGTGAAAGGCTCATTTGCAAATCTGCATTTACATTTCCAAAACACAGAATCCCAAAATTATTTGTGTTGGAAAGGACCTTAGAGATCATTCAATTCCACCCCCTGCCATGGGCAGGGACACCTCCCACTATCCCAGGGTGCTCCAATCCCCAATGTCCAGCCTGGCCTTGGGCACTTCAGGGATCCAGGGGCAGCCACAGCTTCTCTGGGCACCCTGTGCCAGGGCCTGCCCATCCTCACAGGGAACAATTTCTTCCCAGTCTAAACCTATTCTCTGTCCATGTGAAGTCATTCCCCTGTGTCCTGTCCCTCCATCCCTTGTCCCCAGTCCCTCTCCAGCTCTCCTGGAGCCCCTTTAGGCCCTGGAAGGGGCTCTGAGCTCTCCCTGGATCCTTCTCCAGGTCAGCACCTCCAGCTCTCCCAGCCTGACTCCATGGGAAAGCATCCGATCTTGAGCTTCACACTGAAATAATCTCAGAATCACAGAATGTCCTGAGCTGGAAGGGACCACTAGGATCAGCTCCTGGCCCTGCCCAGACCCCCCAACAATCCCCCCCTGTGCATCCCTGGCAGTGCTGTCCCAACGCTCCTGGAGCTCTGGCAGCCTCGGGGCCGGGACCATTCCCTGGGGAGCCTGGGCAGTGCCAGCACCCTCTGGGAGAAGAACTTTCCCCTTCTCTCTGAAGAATATTCCCTGATATCCCACTCTGCCCACACTTGAGAGCCGCCCTCAACAAGCACCTTGTAGGCAAAAATCAGTTTTCTCTTGTCACGAGGCGAGAACTTGTTTGTAAGCGCTGGATCGCTGCGGTTTGACATCGTTGATGCCCAAAATTCCGGCTCCTGGTTGGAAACGGCTGCTTTGCAATGCTGTTTGTGCTGGTCTGTTTGAAGAAGGGAAGGCAGAAAAAAAACAGGACGACAAGCGGTACGTCAAAGTTATTGAGAAGAATTGCTGTCACCGCCTTGCCTGCCTAATCTCCCATTTTTTTTTTCCCCCAGTTAGGGACTGTTTGTGAAATTTTGATGGTATTGGGTGGGTTTTTTTGCTTTTGTGAGCATTGTTATTTTTGCTGCCTCAGAAAAAGGAATGCCAGGCCCTTGCTGTAGATGCATTTTGCTGCAACAAGCCATGTGTCTTGGTTAAAATCCTGGAGCTGGCCAGCAGCTGCCAATGATGGTCAATAATGTGCCCTTTTATACAAAATCTGCCTCTCACTTCGGTGGGAAACAAATGGGAGTGCATCTTTGAGATGAAAAAGTTTGGCTCAGAGACTCGAATCCTTTTCTTGTGTGTTTGGCCCTGGGAATATTGAGGGTGGGTCAGGCAAGGAAGTGCTCTTGTGCTTCCACCTTGGGCACTTGGAACTGCAGAGGTTTGGGCAAATAGCACAAATTTTGAATTAAACCTCCTGTTCCACCTCCCCCTCCCTTTAATACTGCTCCTATTATTAAAAATATAAACAATTGTTAGTAACAACATTGCTTTTTTATTTATGATGATTTTTTGCTTGCTAAATGCCTCTGGAATGCTGTTCCCCTTGCTCTGAGTCTCTGGAGTCTCTCCCTATTTGCTGCAGATGAGCTCTGCCTCCCTTGCCTTCTTGCTCAGGGTTATTTCCTCCTCCCCCACTTTTGTGGACCAAAATGTCTCTGCTGACTGCGGGAACCTCCCCCTTCTATTTATCCTCGTTCTTTGTGATCTCGTACAATGTAGCTTAATCAACCCACTGGTGCTCCGCCGAATCCTGTCTGGGAGACACAAAGGAATTACAGAGGTTGAGTGTTGAAAAGCTTTTCCCGGTGTCTGAGTCTCCTCCGGGGAGCTGATGCGAGCACCGGGCACCGCTGGGGATCAGCTCCCACCTGGGCACAGGGGATGGCAAAGCCAGCCTGAATTTCACATTTATACCCCCAAAATGTGCCTCTCAGGAGGCTGAGTGTGACCCAGGGCTTCTGCAGAGCAATAAAACCTCATAGGTGGTTTTATTCAGAACATACGGGACCTGAGGATCCGGCTTGAGGCAAGTTGGCATGAGGTACAGCAGTGCCCCCCCAGATCTGGGGACATCAGCCAGCCGAGCACGGAGGGGATTGTCCTGCTCTGCTCTGGGCTGGGGTGGCCTCACTTCATGCCACAGCATGAAATGATCCAAAGCTGCTGGAGAGTGCCCAAAGGAGCGACACGGGGATGGGGAAGGCTCTGGAGGGCCGCACGAGAAGCAGCGTAGGGCCTTGGTGTGTTCCACAGGAAGCAGAGGAGATGAGGGCAGAGCTCAGCAGGGCTGCAGCTCCTTTCGAGGGGCAGCTCCAATCTCTGCTCCCTGGGATCAGGGACAGGAACAGGGAATGGCTGGAGCTGTGTCAGGAGAGGTCAAGGCTGGATCATGGAAAGGTTCTTCTTCCCAGAGGGTGCTGGGCACTGCCCAGGCTCCCCAGGGAATGGTCCCGGCCCCGAGGCGCCAGAGCTCCAGGAGGTTGGGACAGCGCTGCAGGAGAGCACAGGGGGGATTGCTGGGGGTCCTGTGCAGTCGGGGACCAGAATGATCCTGGTGGTCCTGGGGCCAGCTCAGCTGGGACGACCCTCTGTGATCGGGACTCTGCGTGTCTGCCCAGCTTCATGCGAAGGTCTGGGCTGGGGGCGGGCGTGCTCAGAGCCCTTCCAGTGTGAGAACATCACCACCCTTGGGCTGCCTTCCCTCTGTCTCTGGGGGAACTGTCCATTAATCCCACCCCCATCTGCCCTCCCTCCCCTCTCAGTGCTGATCCCAGACCCAACCACAGCAGCTCGCAGTGAAGGGCGTGGAGGTGCCCCACGGGAACGTCGCCTTCCCACGTCCCATTGGATTCATTAATAACAACATTATGTTGCAATGTTTTCCCCTTGTATTATTCTATAGATCATTTTTATGATGTAGATACAAACCCTTTGATATTGTAATTGTGAAGTACACGTTATGAAGACAAATGTGTTTGGCTTAATGAGAATGGATTGCCAATAAAAGCTGAAACAGAGGAAAGCATTTTATTATTTTTTTTTTAGCATTAGCCCTCGTAGAAAGTGATGTCAGACTGAACAGGCAGGAGAAAAGAGCCTTGGATGCAAAGAGTCTTTTTAGTCTGTTTGATAGAGCATTGGCTTCCGGAGAGTTGTGATTATTTGATTATATAAAAACCACCTCAAGTGGCTGCACAAGGGAGAAAATCAGCAAAAGGATCAAGCAAAGTGTGATGTGTGCACAGCTGAGGTGGGTCTGGATCACTCCCCGGAACATGGAAATTCTTTTGTAAAACTCCTGAGTTTTCAGGTCTGTCCAGCGAGGGCAGAGGATAGACTCAGTAGGGCTAGTGAGGGGCTGGGTACCACAGGCTTGGAAGGACTGGTGGCCCTGCAGTCCCAGAAGAAATATTTCCTAGAGGAAGGATGCAATAAATAATTTGCCTGAAACAGAAGCCAGGGCATTGTCCCAGATGTGAGTAGATCTTTGCTGTGGGCAAACTACAGAGGAAGTGTGGGGTAAAGCCATAAAAGACAAAAGCCATCAGTATTTAGGAACAGGGACCTTTCCAAGCTGCTTTATCATCCTTTCAGTGCCTCAAGGAGCTGAAGAGAAAGATGGAGAGAGACTCTTTCCAAAGGTCTGGAGGAATGGGAAAAGAGGGAATGGCTTCTCACTGCCAGAGGGCAGGGATGGATGGGATATTGGGAAGGGATTGTTCCCTGTGAGGGTGGGCAGGCCCTGGCACAGGGTGCCCAGAGAAGCTGTGGCTGCCCCTGGATCCCTGGAGTGTCCAAGGCCAGGCTGGACATTGGGGCTGGGAGCAGCCTGGGACAGTGGGAGGTGTCCCTGCCTTTAAAACTTAAAAAGCAGACTTTTTTCCCTTTGAGATGGGAAAATGAATGAATTCCCCAGCAAAGGAGTTCTGTTGAGTGGGAAGAATGGTCCCAAAAGTGTCCTGATTTGTGTAGGTCCTGCTAAGGGTCTTCAAGGAGAGCAGCCTCTCTTGTTTGCATGGGGAAACTGAGGCACAAACCCAGGCTGATGGAGGAGGAGGGAAGCCAGGTCTCACCTGCTGCACATGGTGGCCTTTGAAAATGGTGTATTCCTGTCAGGAAGGAGAATAGTTCATATTGCCTAAAAAAAACCCCACATATGAAGTGAGGGAGGGGCTCTGCCTGCACTGTCCGAGGGATTTGTGTGTCTCAGCAGAGCTGTCAGAGTTAAATCCAAACACAACCCTTGGAGCCGAGGAAACTGAGAAGTGAAAAGTATTTTATTAACATTCTGCTATTGATTTCTTAATGGCTTTTCTTCCTGGAAACAGGCAAATATTTACTCTGCTTGGAAGTGCCTGGGGCAGGGGCTGGTGGTGGGGCAGGGGCTGTGGGGTGCCCTGAGGATGTCCAAGGCTGAATTTCCTCCACCCCTGGAGAGGAAATGCCCAATGAGGAAAGCACAGCAACCTTGGCAAGGTTGGATTCCGTTTCCACTCCCGTGCGCTTCTTCCCCCTTGAACGTCTCTGTTATTTTAAGCGCTCGGTGCAGCGAGGGAAGGGAAAGAAATATAAAAAAAAAAGACTAAAATCACTTTGCACTTGCAAATGATTCTATAAAGCACATCAGTGCTGCAGTGCGAGGTGAGGAATCCGGGATAATCACACAAACCTGGGAGGAAACTCATCCGTGTGCTTCGCCTCCGCCCCGCTGGTGGGAAAGGGAGGCACCAAACCCGGCTCTGCTGGCTCCTGGATGCTCCACCGAGCAGCCCAGTTGCCTGGAAAGCTCAGTACCTTGTTTGCTCTGCTCTTGACTTCTGATTCTTCTCTCTCTCCACCTCGTTTTTTTTTTTCCAGACCATGTTATGTGAATATCCTTAGCTTAATTTGCATTGCATTAGAGTAAAACATTTTAAATTTCTTCACAGCAGAAGTAAATCTGACAGACTTTATGAAGCCATTATACCTGCGGTATTTTATACTTTTAAAATACATTCTTGTCAAGCTATCTTAATTATATTATTATATGTACTTTTGAACTCGGATCCACTCTCGGGTGATATATTAGGCTTCTGACAGTGCAGTCCTAAAAAGCTACAATTTATATCAAAGCTTTGTGGCTGAACAAAGATGTATCTATTATGGATTCGGGGGAATTTATTAATTTACTGTTTTGGAACACTTATTCATTGACAAAGCTTGCTGGCTTTCCACTTCCAGCGGGCGCTTGTTGTGTGCAGCGTTTCCGTGGCTTTGGAGGTGTTGGGATTGCAGCTGGGAATGGAGGAGAGCAGCTGGAGAGTGCTGGAGCCTTTGCCTGGCTTTTATCTGAGGTCAGAGTGAACAGCACTGCCTGTTCTTGTGCCAGTGTCCACGTTCTGATCCCCTATGGGACATCCCTGTAGTGCCCTGAAGGACCTGCCTGGCAAAAAAAGGCTTCGAAGGTCCTGAAGTGTCACTGATGAGACGGATAAGGACACAAAATAATAGATACAAATAGACACACACAACTCACACAACTACAACTACTTTATTCCGGGGCAGAGACCCTTTATCTATTTAGCAACAAGTGTATACATTTGTGGCAAATATCTATTGGTCAACGAAGCAGCTGTTTAGCTATGATTGGTAGGTTTGCAGAAGCTGCATGTTATGTTTTGAGTCTTGGCCACTGTGTTACGTTACATTCCTTCTCCTTTTCCCAGATGCAGGCAAGGTCGTGGTGTTTCTCTTCCATGCAGCTGTTAACACTCCCTTCTGTTTTCCAGGTCTCAGTCATACATTATTTTTAGTTGGGTCTCGGAACCTGCAGGGGCCAAATGCTTTCAGCCTCCACACTGAAGCAGAACTGTTGAGTGATGGAAAGTGCTGGGAGCTCAGAACATGTGAATGAAGTTCTTTGCTGCAGCACAAACCTTATTTGCAGGAAGGATTTTGCTCACAGAAAACAGAGAATTCCAGAATGGTCTGGATTGGAAAGGACCTTAAAGATCATCAGTTTCACTCTATGCCCAGGGCAGGACCTCCCACTTCCCAGGTGCTCCACCCATCCACCTGGCCTTGCACTGCCAGGGATCCAGGGCAGCCACGCTTCTTGGACCCTGTCCGGCCCCCACCCTCAAGGGACAATTCCTTCCCTATCCCATCCATCCCTGCCTCTGGCAGTGGGACCATTCCCTGTGTCCTGTCCCTTCTCCCTTGTCCCCGTCTCTCCAGCTCTCCTGGGGCCCTTTAGGCCCTGGAGGGGCTCTGAGCTCTCCCGTTCCTTCTTTCCAGTGGACATCCCAGCTCTCCACCTGGCTCCAGAGCAGAGGGGCTCAGCCCTGTAGCTTTTCCTTGTCTTTCCTGAGCTTTTTCCAAAAGAAGAGCAAATTAGATGGGGAATGTTGGGTGGAGGTTGCTCATTTGGGGTGTCCCAAGGATTGGTCATCAAGGGG